>JAPKLW010001447.1:187321-197432 GCA_026898455.1 Plectranthus barbatus
TTAGAATAAAAATGCATCTTATTCAAGTTAATAATGCATCATTTGATTCAAAAAATGCAGATATTTTGGAACATTTTTTATGCGCAATTTATGCATTTTTTATCCTGAACGTAAATATAATGAAGAACATATACCAGCTGAATATAAAATCATGATTTTCGTGCGAATCTTCTAAATTTAACATATCCAATATGGATATCATATGAATCGTCGTAAAAATACGTTTATTTGATATATGATTCGTAAAAAATAGTTTGGAATCGAGAAAGATATAATCGTTTGATTATAATGGGAGGAAAGAGAAAATTAGAAGAGAGAGTATTTAGATCTAAAATAGAGGAGACGGTTACCAAAATTAAAACAGCAATTACTACCTTACCCATATTTCCATAATGATACGTGAATTAATGAAGGAGTAGTTTAAATCTGAAGCGTCGATCTATATAAATAAACAGCCCAGATTTATTCTCATTTAGCATGGAAAACTCACTTATTATATGATCACTACTCTATATATATATATATATATAGGGATGTGATCATATGTTACCAACTTCCCACATGTTATATGAGGCCAAATCTTAACCTCTTATTTTCTTAAATATTTGACCCACATTAAATTTTAAAATATTGACTTTGACTTCTTATTTATTATATAATTATTTATTAAGGTTAATTTTGTCATTGTCTAGGAATAAATTAATATTGCTTATCCAAATCATCCAACTCTCACGTCAAATTCATACTCTCTCTCTTCTCTCTCTCTCCTCTCCTACTTTCTTTTCTCTCTCTCCTCTCCTACTCTCTCTCTCCTCTCGTGCTCCCTCTTCTCACAACTCCACGCATAAATCACTTTTTTGTTAATACAGTGTTGGTGAAATTGTATAATTTTTTTGGGTTATTTTTTTTCTTCATCTGCGTGTTTGGGTTCATCGCGGTGGTTCGCCTGCACGGGAATTATCCGTTGTTGTCTGTCGTTGTCTAATTTATCTGTTATTGTCCACAATTTGTTCGTCTACATTAACGGGTGTTCGTCGTCATCACAAATTTTGATTGTTATCTACGATTTGTTCGTCCGCATTCACGATGGTTCGCTGCATCGCAATCATTGGTTGTTAACCATGGTGGTTCGTCGACAGTTTCACAGCAGTTCGTCGAATCAGTTATCTAAAGCAGTGAGCAGTTTTTTTATCTTCACAGTTACAGACATGGACAATGTAATACACAGGCGACACATAATGTACCACTCAAGCGACACATAATGTACCACTCAGGCCACTTTTTATCTACATAATGCATTGTGCTATGTTTTTGTTGCAATCCATTTTTGTTGCCCGTTTTTGCACCGTTGTTACAGGCATGAATAATGTAATACACATACGTCACATAATGTACTACTTAGATCCCGTTTTATCTATATAATGCACTCCATTCTGTTTTTTGTTGCGATCCATTTTTATTTTTGCGCAGTTGTTACAGACATAATGTAATACACATGCGATAAATAATGTATCATGCAAGCGACACATAATGTACCACTCCGACAATGTTTTATCTATTTAATGCACTGTGTTCTATTTTTTTATCATGCAACTGCAGAGAAACAGACATGGATAATGTAATACACAGACTACACATAATGTACCACTCAAGCGACACATAATGTACCACTAAAGCCTCATTTTATCTATATAATGCAATGCGTTATATTTTTTGTTGCGATCCATTTTTGTTACCCATTTTTGCACTGTTGTTACAGACATGAATAACATAATACACAAGCAACACGTAATGTACCACTTAGACACTTTTTTTATCTATAAAATACAACCGCAACTGTGAAATTAAGATTATTCCCAGTATTTTCTATGAACACATCGAAATAAGGTAAATATAATATGTCATTACATTATTCTCTGTATTATGGTACATCATTTAGTTTTAGCCATTACATTATTTAGTTTTAAAGCGATTATCTTATTCGAAATATATGTAATAGGGATTGCGTTTGAAAGATAATTAAATTATCTTTAATTTGATTTATAACATGTAAAAAAATAATTTAAATTGAGTGAGTTATGATTATTTAAAGTTTTATAAGATTTCTAGAGGAGAGAGAAAATGAGGATGTGTTACATGTTTCACGTTAGTTACAAAACCCTTGATATAAAAATTACAATTATACCCAGATAATGTAGTATGTTCCATTAGATAATGCACCGAATTTTTTTATTTTCAAATTAAATCAAGATCGTCCAATTTTGAATCTAATGGCTGAATTTTGGCCTCATATAACATAGGGGAGATGAGTAACCATATAATGCATCATTTTATATATATATATATATATATATATATAGAATTTTGGCCTCATATAATATAGGGGAGATGAGTAACCATATAATGCATCCTTATATATATATATATATATATATATATATATATAATTGAATTTCTACATTCTATACGTTGATCACAGGGGCGGATGCATATGTTAGATTGGGGTACACTTGTACCCCAAATTTTTATTTTTTTATTATTAAATGTATAATTCCTTTATTATTTATATATATTTTTATTATTTTTATATATAAATATTTATATAATGTACCCCAATATAATTTTATTTATATATTGTATCCTCAATTATAATTTTTTGGATCTGCCTCTGGTTGATCATCAAGAAATATATATGTAATGCTCACAATATATATGTATTAATATATGTTATATATTAAAGTGCAACCCCAATACAAAAAGATAGAAGTATACACGTTATTTAATTTGCAATTAGCTAGGAAAACTCGAAGCACAAAACCTCACTCTCTCCCTATATCTATATATAATATTTTGATCGACTCTTTTCACTACTACAAAAACACACACTGCATCTACATACATATATGTATGTATATATATATATATATATTATTACCACTCGTATTTGGAGGTATGATCGAATTATATATATAAAATATCAGACCCACAAGGCGCCTGCCCTTTTGAGCATGGGCTTCAAGGACCTCTTGAGATGGAGGCTCATGATCTCATTGGCTCCGCCGACAAACTCGCCACCGATGAACACCGCAGGCACGGTGGGGTTGCACCCTAGCCGCGACAGCGCCTGCTCGATCTCTCGGCCCCAGGCCATCTCGTCTAGCTCGTAAATCGTAGGGTTAACGCCGAAATCGTAGAAGAGGGACTTGATGGTGTGGCTCATGCAGCATTGTGTCTTGCTAAAGATCACAATCGGCTTTTCCGACACCATTTTGTTTACTCTCTCCATGAATGAAATGCAATCAAACAAAACGATCGATGTAAGAAAAATATGTATTCTTTGATATATGATGTGTAGGAATATGATTTTGCTTTGGTGGAATATGTGAAGTGGGAGCACATACATATATAGCCAAGATGGTCGGGGTAGAATTGGAATATTTGCTAGATTTCATTGGGTTTTTTAATTCATATTTTGATTTTATCTTTTTGCATCTTTTATTTATTTATTTATTTCAAAATGAGAGTGATTGATGTGCCCGACTCCACGAAAATACGAAAAAAAAAATAAAAATAAATAAACGACGACGAATCTATGCATACGAAAGAACGTGTCCTTTGTACGGCCGACTTATCTCATCATGATTTAAATTTTGTATATATATATTTTATATATAAAATATATACAATTAGTCCCATGATTTAATCAAAATATTCCAATAAAATCAATTAAGTGGCAACTTTTGATCGCATTCTATGATTTAGATTTACGAATATTTCATGTTATTGATTAGTCAATGTTATATGATATTACTATCTATCAAATCTACTTTAAATTTATTCTAACATGTTTTGATCTCCCAAATCCAAGAAATATACAACAAGAGTATGCAATTGTTCTAGAGATATATTAATGTTATTAAGTATTGTTATTTAACTTAATTCTCATTAGTAAAAGCTAGTGATTTCTTTAATTAATTCTAATTTTGCGAAAATAAAAATAAACAAAATATTTAGAGAGTATATAGAGGAATAGAAGGTGGTCCAATTAAGTTTGTGGTGTGTTTTTCATGGAGGCATCTAGTGAGTTGGAGAAGGAAATTGAAGTTGGATTTATCCAATTGGGACCTCCCAAACAAAGATTCCCTTTATTTTATGGGTAAAGGGATAGGCAATATAATTTGGATAGAATATTTATGAAAATCTTATTCAATTTATTTATGAGATCCTAATTTCTTTCACCATCATCTTCGGATTCCTTGTCTTGTCACATATATCTATTAGCCATAGCTAGCTTCAATTTAACTAATCATATATACATTTTTTTTTTAAAAAAAATATTGTTATATATTTATACATGAATAGATTCTCACCCATCAATTGTACTCAATTAATAGTTCAGATTAAATTTTTTTCATTATTTCTTATGTTATTCTGCTATATATATTATGCATTAAAACATATTATTTTAATGACTCATATTTTTTTTTTAATCTCAATTGTTTTTATATGAATTTAAAGATTTTGTGTTGGGATCAACACTCCTCATTAAGTATGATATTTTCCGTTATATACCACCCACTTTCCATATATATTGTATATATTAAGTAAATGGAGACACGAAATTCAAAATGAAAATCAAAATGCATATATATATATGTATGTTCGAAGATGGATGTCTCAATCGTAATGTAAGTTATATTATATGCACTTTACCTTTTCGTTTTGCATGTTATTTTTATGGTTTTTGTGAACTCATTGGTTGTTTGCATTTTCGTACAACGTATTAATTCCCATAGATCATGTAAATCATTGGAGTTTTCGAATCTTAAATTGAAAATTCATTGTTCAAATCTCAGAATTTATAATTAAAAAATCTTTAAAATCTGTGACATTTTGATCCAGACAATATATTTAAACTCACACACCCAGATATTTCTAATGAAGTTCGAATCTGTGACCTTTTGATCCAGACAATATATTTTTACCACTGCACCCAGTGAGGGGGACATGCTTTACTAATTACTTCTATATTAAGATAATTACATGACATTGATTAAAAAAAGAAATAAAAACTTAAATTTACGGGGGTTATTCTTGTGGGCACAGAATTGGGACCTTTTCTAAAAATAAAAAAAAAAAAAGAAAGAAAAGAAACAGCTAGCATTCAACTTTGGACACGCACGGGAATCTACAGTTGCTAGTGTGTATGCACGATAGCCGTCCAAACTACTATACGTACGGTATTTTAATTTGACACAACGACATACGCTTGTTCGATTCCTCTTTAATTTAAAAAGGAAAGAAAGAAGAGAGCAAGTGAGTCCATACGTAAGTGGCCCTAAAATATCCCAAAGGACAAAATGCATGCATGCATACATATACATACATACAGCATACATACGTATACACATATTGCTCTACTACTTATCAAGAGACAATAGAAAAACATAGCAACACGTGTGCGTGTGGAAGCAGATGCGATTTATATATGACGATCGAAAGAAACAAAAACAACTATATATATATATGTATATATATATATATATGTGTGTGTATAGGTATAGATAGAGATAGAGATAGAGATAGAGATAAAAGAGAATGTCAACTTTAGTCCATAGAGAAAGAAGTGTGATGTTGTGGACGAGTGCGGTTCTCAGCATCCCATGCACACTCATTATCACTCTTTACTGTTTCGTTTTTTATTTATTCCACATTTAATTAATTATCTCAAATTTATGTGGTGTATATTAGTAGAAGTCATATAATCAAATTAACTAAAACCCCACGTGTTTATTTTGCTTCGGATTTATCTTAATAATCAAGATTGAACGCATATAATATCGCTTGTTTTACTTTTATTTGATTCCCTGCGTTTCATCTGAGTTTGCATTATAGACTGATTTTTTTTTGGGTAGGAATGCAGATTTTGAATATTATAGAAACTCAACTATACTTCGGTATTCAAAAAATAGAGTATATTATATTATAATTTTTTTTAGAACAGTAGATTATATCTTATTTTGTTGAATCGGGTAATATTGAAATGAAGTGAATGGAGTATAAAGTATAAACTTATGTCCTCGATGGTAGTGTCGGAATTTTAACACAAATTAGTGTGATTTATTTAAATATGTAACAAGTTATTCATACTACTAAAATATACTGTTAAACTATCAATTATATTTCAAATTTATAACGAGAGTAATGTTTTGGTGATTGGAATTCGAGAAAATCATAATATTTTGTAATATATTTGCATGCTGGTGACGTATAATTTTGTAAATGTTAAGTGTCGTCTGGTAAAACAAGTCAACTTTGTAGCGTCGAATTTCGCTCGCATCATTAAAATGTTGAAACATATTCAGTTGATAGTTTGACATATAATTTAGCAATATGTATATCACGTATTATATTTGGAAAAACCACAGTAGCATATAATTTATAGAAATATTTACTCGCAAATAATAAAATATAAAATTGAAACTCATGAAAAAGAAAAGTAAGAAAAGCTGAGAAGATGCTTCTTTGCACAGAAATAGCATATAACCAAAAAAAAAAAAAAAGGAAGAAAAGAATGTGTTGATTATGAAGATAGATAATGTTGGGCAAGTGGATAAAAACTATGTATCTATATAAATCTACTTTATATATGCTGCTTGAAAAATACGAAATAGACTGGTGCTTACATACATGATGTTTTTATATGGATCAATATATATCTTGTTCTTGATTTCATTAGTTATTCCACCAAATTAGATCTTGCTGAATTATATGATTCTTTTTTTGAGATCATATATACTTTTTGCCTTTTCTGTCGTACTCGAGGCATGGTCATATGTACGCCTCCCATAAATCAAATTCTACATACACATGTCACTCATCTAAAAAACATTAACATGTAGTTCGATCTCGATTTCAAAGCACGGTAATTAAAGATTTTTTTATTGACTAATTAGATGTACACTCGAGTGTTGCGCGAATAATAGTTAATTCTTATTATATAATGTAGAAATATATTTTAAAAATTATACATTTGTATACTTAAATCATTGTTAACTTATTAACTTTTACTTTAAATATTATATTTTTAGTGTATAATAAATTATTATTTATATATCGAACTGCATATATAAATTTAATAAAACATAAACACAAAATCTATAAAAATAGAACTCTAATTTTTAATTTATAAGGTGAATCCAACTTAAAAATAAAAAAAATAAATATTTATGGTGTAATTGATTTGAGAGATGTTAGGAAATTTGATAGAAATATCATTCCTTTATCTTTATGTTTTGGTGAGTCAAAGTATGTAAAAGTCATCTTAGATAGTTTCAGCTTAGTTGAAAAATGTAAAGTCCTGTATAGGTTCTTTTATTGAGTTGTAAGCTGATGCTAATTTGGAGACTAGACTGACCAATCAATCTAGTACGCGGGAAAGACTCAACATGCTAAGGTTCACAATGAACTCTACAAAGCCTGGATGACTATGAGTCTAGCTGAAGTTTGCATTTGATCACCAAGTACGAATCCAGCAAGTATGGTCTCTTCAATCTAACCATACTTAACAACTTAAGGGACCAAACACACTTCAAAGGATGACATCATCAGTATGGACTTGCAAGTATGGCGACACCAGCATAGACTTCCTAGTCTAGGTCCCAGCACATGAAGACAAGAAGAATCGCTTGAGGAATGTAATGAAGAAGTACAAACTTTAAGGATTGGAGAAACCTTAAAGCCTACAAGCACGAAACACCAAGTTTCGCTACCTAGGACAACCAGTCCAGGATTCCTCAAACTGGAAAATACTGTCGTTCTGACAAAAAGACAAACCAAAATTGTCAAAGTCAGAAAAAGGCGGAGCAGGCACACAACTTCTAAAAAAACACCACCTACTTGCCTAGAACAACAACCAATAGAGACATCCGATTGGACATCTTCCAATTTGTCTCTAGCGGACATTTATTTTAAACCTTCAATCTCATGGCTATAAATACCAGAGAAATCAACGGAAGAAGGTTACGAGTTACGGATTTACAACGTATACAATCTGCGAGTTCATACCAATAATATCAAGTCTTACAGTGTACGCGAAAGCTAACACCATCTAAGCTTACTTTCGAGACTTTTAAGTTTTTCCATGTGTCACCTATGTGAACACAAGACTCAAAATCTCAGTATTCTTAAGTTATTTCTTGGTAGTCTTGCTCTCCAAGAAAGATTACAACAGTCAAGTACATCTTGTACTCTGACTCTTTCGCGCAACCTGCTGTTGAGGAGATAGTTCAAGGGAAACTATAAATACCACATTCCGGCTATGAGGAGCCTGGGTGGTGTGCCCACACTCTAAGCAGCTACGAAGCGAAGAACCAGGCGAGAGTGCTTGTGGATCAGTGGACGAGGCATTCACCGACAAGCTATAGATCGTAGGAGCACCTATAATAGTTCTAAGTGATACGATCCTCGTTGGTGGAATAAGAATCATATCATTGGAACAAGAGTTGACACGATGTAGAAACGGCACGAACAAAACTGGAACGGAAAAACAATTATAGGATGGAAGTCCAACAACCCTAATTTGACCCTTCAAATGACGTATTCCAGATGAATCTCATATACGCCCAAGAAGTTTAAGAACTAATGACGCAAAATCGTAGAAGACACCATAATCGGATGTGCAAGTCCGACTGATAAGTTAATTCGGATTTCAAGGTAATCCACATAAATTCATGAGTTTTCAGGATGGGAGAAATAACTCACAAAATTATTATTGAACTGAAAACTTCTTTACAATGAAAATATGAAGCCCTATTTATAGGGAGAAAATCAAATCTCTAAACCTAATCTAACTAGGAAAATAAATCTAAAAACCATATCAAATATATCAAGATACACAACAAATATATCTTGATATCTTTGTAATAAAACGAAATCTAAAAATCTAGAAGGAAATAAATAGAAATTATAAATTAATTAAAAAATCTAAATTAAAACTCAAAATTAATTCTCCAATTTATATTCAATTAATCTTCCACCGAGATCTCCATCATTCCCCTCCTCTTCAAAAGGATTTGTTCTCAAATCCACGTCTGCGCCGAACATAATTGACCATCTTACATCGCCCTTGGTTGGTTTATTTGACACATCATCATGCTCATACTCTGACAATTGCTTCAGCATCTTCCTTTTCAAACCAATAGTCCTCACATTAATGTATAAAATTATGTTCCTCTCGACCATCTCTTCAGCTAATTCTGTCTCCATCTTCCTATGCATTTGACTTTGATTTTGTATACCCAAAAGTGGGCTGGTAATGATAGCGAGTGTAGCCGAAACCTTGATTTCTCTATTTTCGTCAATATGACTCTCCATAGGTGTAGAAACTCTCATATGATCTTCTTCGGTCTCTTGAATTGAAGCACTCATTGACTCGAATTTAGTGATAACTGCCAATGTCTGCTCATTTTTGGATTGAAGCTGTTCTGAGGAGAATTTACTAACTATTTGAGACTCTTTCGAACTAACTTTATTTTGACTTGTGTCTTTGCTATTAATCCTCATTCTCTTTAATTGATCATCAATATTGATGGTTGTAACGACCATGACAAACAAGTGATCATAAGGTTGTAGCTCATCTACTCTTTCTCGAATTTTTCAATTCAATCTAGCTAAAAATCTTTCCATTTTTTATTTTGTATCCTCAATGATATTGGCTCGAATCATTGCTTCATCCATCTCTTTGTAGTAGTCTTCTACACTTTTACACTCTTGCCTCAAATCCTGCAACTTGTAACATAATTGTCGATAGTAGTAATTAGGTACAAAATGTTTCCTCATTACTACCTTTATCTCTTTCCAAGTCATGATAGGCCGCTCTTGATTCTTCTATTTGTTAATCATCAATTGTTCCCACCAAGTAAGAGCATAATCATAAGACCCCATAGCTGCCAACTTGACTTTCTCACGTCCATAAACTTTATGACAATCAAATGTAAGCTCAATATTCCTCTACCAATGAAGATATAAATCAGGATAATATCCTCCTTGAAATGATGGAATGTTCATCTTCATAATTCCCCAAATTGACCAAAGGATAGAGTTTTTTTTT
>JAPKLW010001448.1:5874-18290 GCA_026898455.1 Plectranthus barbatus
GGCTAAAGATATGAATAAATCCGAATTTTATCAGATTTCCGCGCCAGTAAATACCCCTTCCTCGACCGAGTGTGATTCCACTCGATCGAGGAAGCATTTTTGGCTCCTCGATCGAGTCTACGTGGCTTCGGTCGAGGAAGCTTTTCGCCCTCCTGCGCGATCTCACGGTTTTTGCCATAACTTTCTCCTCCAAACTCTGATTGACCCGATTCCAGTTGCGTTGGAAAGCTAATTCAAAGATCTTTCCATCCATATGCTCCATTAGCTCAGATTCCAACGATGGAAGAAGTTGTAACTGTTTCTTTGAACATCTACTGCTCTTGGAATGGGTTTCCATTGAATTTAGGCCTAAAACCTTGCATAAACATCAAAACGCGCGTAATACCACCTAATATAGACTCATGCACATAATATATATATAAACTCAATAAAACTACATAAAATAGTATAAAAATAATATAAATAAGTGAGTGAAATAACGAGCTTATCACGTACCCATGTGTACCTGGAGAAATCATCAACCACCACTAGTGTATATAGACGTTTACTTACAGTGGGTGGTGTGACTGGACCAAAAAGATCCATATGAAGCAATTCCAGAACCCTTTGTGATGTCTCCTTTTCAGGATTTGTTTTGAAGGATGATTTGGTCTGTTTTCCCTGTTGACAAGATTTGCATACTCCTTCTTTGCGGAAAGTCTCATTTGGTAGTCCTATAACAAGCTTATTTTTGGCAAGATGGTTAATAGTTTTGAAATTTAAATGATTGAACCTCTTATGCCATAGCCATGTTGTCTCCTCCTTATTGAGAGCAAAAAAGCAGGAATGTTGTTGACCGCTTTGCCAATCGACTATATATAATCCACCTTTGCGGATGCCTCGTAGTTTTACTTCTCCTGAAATAGCATCAGCAATAGCACAACCAGTATTTTTAAAAGATACGATATACCCATTTTCACATAGTTGATGCTGAGTAGATTATGCTTCAGGTTGGAGACGAGTGCTACGTTGATGATTCTTAATCCGTTCCTTTCAATGCAGCCGCGTCCAATACCTTCTCCTTCACTGTTGTCTCCGAACTTGACCTTTGGACCATTGAATAATCTTCTTATGTCTGAGAATAATTCTTCGTTCCCGGTCATATGAGCAGAGCAACCACTGTCCAGGACCCATTCATTGGATATGCACGTTCCCGTAGCTATGGATTCCTGTTCCTGCAAGCGAATTAAGTAAATTTAGGTACCCGTTTAGTGTCGGGTCCTGCAGGATTAGCGTGAAGCATAGTTCCTTTCGGAACCCACATCTTAGTGATTTTCAAGACTTTTGTCTTGGTTTCACTATTTACCACTTTCTTGACCTTTGGCATAAAATTTCTATTTCTAGGTGAATGAACATATTTAGCCGTCCTTGCCCTTGAAATAGAATGTGTAACGGGCTCAGGCTTTGCATAGACATTTCTTCTATGTGATGTATACTGCGGGTAGTTAGGTCTCACAGCATTGTATTGTGCAGGCCTTCTCTGATGAAAATTAGGATGTACTATCCTTGCGTTGAAATTAGAACGCTCAGTACTCCTTGAGTTGGTTAAGTAGGGTTTAGCGTATGCTCTAGGATTTCTCTGCTGAAGTCTATCAAATACTTGCCTATTATTCATCACTTGATTCTTCTGCTGAGGCTTAGAGTTGCGTCCAGCATTTGTCCTTGGGATCCTCTGCTGAGGTCCATTGGATAAAGGCCTAGCAAACTCTGTCCTCTGCTGAGATCCAGCAGATGAACTATTGGCTGTCTTTGATGTAGACCACTGTTGAGCTCCAACGGGCACATTCTGCTGAGGTTTATTCTTCGGTTTAGCTGATGGTTCAGCAAACATAGTTTCAGCAGACACTACTCCTTTACCTTTTTCAGTAGAGCTATATCCAGCAGTTACAAACAAAATTGGATTCTTTTTAAAAGAATTACCATTGAGTTTTGGCATTCTTTTTGATGATTCGCATCCAAGTCCAGACCTATCATAGTGATGTCTTTGACTACTTACAAGGGCATTGAGAGCAGCCTTGCTGGATGCATACATGCAAATACAATCCTCTTTTGGTTTGATTTTTAATGCTTGATTTTCCTTTTCTAACGTTTGAAATTTTTCTGACAAATGCGAGAGATCTTCTTTTAATTTGAAAAATTCTTCACTTTCTAACCTCAGTCTCTCGACTTCCTCGGTTAAACTTGTAATGTGAAGTTTTAATGAGGCGTTTTCTCCCACAATTTCATTTTTGATCTCATACATTTTTGCAAATTCTAATGATAGTTGCACTAAATAATCTTCTTCGGAATCGAAATGTGATTCCTCCGATTTGTCTATAAGTTGATTGCTAGATGAATTTGTGGATAGTACCTCTGCTTCCTCAACAGCGAGAGCTGATTCATTGGTTTCCTCAGCATCGTTGTCCGCATCAGCAAACTGATCTTCAGTGATGTCTGCCATTAGTACGAACAGAGCTTCTTCGCTTTCTTCTTCTTCTGAAGAGCAGTAAAACTCTTCTTCATCAGCAATCTCCGTCCTGGTTAGCAATGCCTTGGTTACGGCTTTAGCAGCGCGTCTTTCAAATCGTTGCTTCAGGCGATCTCGTTCTTCTTTGCTGACCTTTGGACAATCATGCTTCAAGTGATCTGGAGAGCCACATTCAAAGCAATTTCTAATTTTTCGCTCAGTTGAGCGGTTAGACGTTGATGAAGGGATTTCTTTCGCCTCCTTTTCAGCTTTTGCTTCATTCAGCATCCTCTGCATTTTCTTCATTTGTTCTTCCAGTTCATTGATCTTTAGATCAACTGCTTGTGTACCTGCACTGGAAGTTCCTTCTTTCGAGGGTGATGCTGGAGTTGGTCTTTCTGGTTTATAGAAGGATCTTTTTGTCTTGAATTTGTTGTAGTCCTTCTTAGCGAAGTATGCCAAGTCCTCAGCATTCCCAACATACTTTGAAGCGGCTTGTGCTACAGCTGTTTCATTCTTCTTCGACTGCTGTATGATAAATTCATGAGCTTTAAGTTGAGCAAATACCTCAGATGTAGTCAAGCTGTTGAGGTCTTTTTCACTCAAACTTGTTACTTTTGCGAACCAGTCATCTCTCGGATATAGTTTGGAAATGATTTTATTGTTCATCTCTCCATTATCATACTTCTTTCCAAGACTCCTGAGCTCTCCAATTATTGTGTTGAAGCGTTCCTCCATGATTTGAATGGTTTCTCCTGCACACATTGAGAAAGATTCGTATTTGTCTACAGCTACCTGTAATTTGTTACGTCTCATTTGATCCATTTCCTGGGAAGACTCGCACACGTAGTCCCACATTTCCTTAGCAGTTTCAAGGTCAAGCGCTTTGTCTTTCATCAGTTTTGGAAGAGAATCAAGAATTAGTTTCTTTGCCACGTGCTCTAGTTGAGCTCTCTTTTTGTCTTCACTTGTATATTCATCAAATGGTTTGGGAACCATTTCAGGTCTTGGAGGTCTTGGTTCTCCTTCAGCAGCATCTTCAACACGTCCTAGTCCTATAAAAGTGTTAGCTTTCATAATCTGAATAGGACCTCTTATCAGTATGTCTGCCATCTCAGGGTGTATGCTCTGAAGTTGTATGAGAGCCATCTTCTTCCAAGATGAAAAGTTCTCTCTGTCATATTCTCCAAGGGAGTGGTTCATCATTTTGTATGCTCCTTGAATGGTTTCTTGAGCTGAGTATATAAAATAAGTATAAAAGTGCAAGGAAAAGGATAGATCTGGTCACAGGTGACTCAGAAACGGAGAGTCTGGTATGACCTCCGCTCTGATACCACTTGTTGGTCCCGAAATATCAGAGTCGTCGTGTTGATAACTTAACACAAAATGCAGCGGAATAGATTAAAGTCTCTTGCACTTATCTTTGTTAACAAAATGTTTTCTTAGGTCAAGTTGTTGCTTAAGTAAGTTTACAGATATACACTAGCAACTCCGTTGCTAGGTTTTAAATCAATCTTTGAACTGTAAACCAATAAAACAGTAAATGCACACAAGATTTATAGTGGTTTGATCAAATAGATCTACGTCCACTCCTTAGCCGAAATGCTAAGAGTTTTCACTAGAAAAGTATACAGATTACAAGGAATCGCCTTTCCAGTTAAGTAGGCAGTGAGCTTTCGGCCTGGCTACTTGACAGCTATCCTCCGTGAGTCTGAACTTCTCTGAACACAGCTCCGGCCAAGTCAAGGGCACACCTTCGTAAAACTTGTCCTTCGCTAATGAGGCTTTTATAGTTTGCCCCTGAACTTAATAAGTATGCGGCTAACGCCCGTGAGAGTCTCATCCTTTTCAGGAGTGACTGTTGAATTCTTTTCTGAAAGAAATGAATCCCAATGATTGAAATATCCTTGAATGCAATCAAGAATATCTTCAATGGAGTGTCAGTACTTCAATGACCAACACTTATGGTTGTTGAGAGCTTTTAGATAAGCTTTTGTACAGCTCTCAACTGACTACTTTCAAAGTTCACTTTATCAAAGGAATCTTTAGCTTGAGCGTTCGTGAATGAGTAAAGTGAAAAGAACACTTGTAGATCGTAAAAGCAGTAGTCTATCCAGTTCTTGAATCTGCCTTTTATAGTTGGAGATTCAAAACTTGAATCTCCATACCCGTTAGACACAACGGCTTCTTTCTCCAAGAATGGATTAACTTGATAGAACACTTTTGGAGTAGAGACGTACTTCCCACACTACTTAGGGAAAGTCTCGTTCCTTGTGTGTCCTTTTTGTCAGAGTCGCAGTCCGGCTTCAATTTTGCTAAAGGTATATTCCTTGAGATCCTTTGACTTTGATACTTCATTGATTGCTTAAAGGTCCGAATGCTAGTTCCTTAGCATTCTAGTAATCTTTTCAGCCAAATGCTGGCGATTCTTGTTCGCTTGTTTCTCTAGCAGCTTGTGAGTTGGATGCTGACTCCATCTGCTCGTTGTCTGCTAGGGATTCTTCATAGCATACTAGTCTATTACAACTCAATGCATAACTTATACAGGACTTTACAAGTTGTGTTAGACACTCTAGATTTCAGCAAATGATCGACCAACTAGATAAGGTTTGATTCAACAAAACCTTTTACAAATAGGTCCTAAGGAAGATTTTAGGGATAATTCCCAACAGTAACTGTGATAGTTTTCAATCGAAAGAGATTTTCACAATATAATTTGATTTCTTGTCGTAACTGAAGGAGATTAATTGTAGGAATAAATCTGTTGATCCTTGGAGTTAGTTAATTTATCTTGAGACCGAGCGGAGATAGGTAATTAATTAATCTACTTTACGAATTGTCCAACAAAGAAGTTCATAATATTTTTCTGATGTTTCACTACGAAGAGGAATTAAAATTGGGAATTAATCAATTCATTCATGCATGCTATACTTGATAGGTAGATTTCCCTAGGATCTGTACTTCTCTTATTTGACTTCAAAAGTTTCTCAGTTTTTTGTTTAATTTTCATTAGCAGGTATTACGATTTTCAAAACAACAAAACCCTTTTATTTGATTTTCCTAATCAATATTTTCAAGAACGTCTGGATTAGTACTTAAAGGTTATTCATTACTTCTTTCCCTGAGGGATCGATAATTTAATTTGCCGCTATATTATTAGCTTTGCTAAGTCACTGTCTATAAAATTTTAGCGTGATCAGCATACAACTTCTCATCTCTCAGGGTCGGCAACACTGTTCTCAAATGCTGCTCATGTTCCTCTTCGCTCTTCGAGTATATCAGAATGTTATCGATAAATACCAGTACGAAGTTATCGAGATATGGATGAAATACTCGATTCATCAAATCCATGAACACTATAGGAGCATTTGTCAATCTAAACGGCATTACTACGAACTCATAATGACCGTATCTAGTTCTGAACGCTGTCTTCGGAATATCCTCCTTCCGAATCTTCAACTGATGGTATCCTGATCGCAGATCGATCTTAGAAAATACCTTTGCTACCTTGAGCTGATCGAATAGATCGTCGATCCTTGTTAATGGGTATATGTTCTTCAGTGTCAACTTGTTCAGTTCCCTGTAGTCAATGCACATACGCATCGATCCGTCCTTCTTCTTCACAAATAGAACCGGTGCACCCCATGGTGACACACTTGGCCTGATGTATCCCATGTCCAACAACTCTTGTAACTGGACCTTCAATTCTTGCAACTCCTTCGGGGCCATGCGGTACGGCGCCTTAGAGATTGGTGTCGCACCCGGTTCCAAGTCAATGGTGAACTCCACTTGTCTGTCTGGTGGTAACCCTGGTAGTTCCTTCGGAAATACATCCTCGAATTCTCTTACAATCGATACATCTTGCACCGTTAGCTCTGGTTTTTCTTCTCCTTCTAAATATACCAAGAAGGCTTGATTCCCTGCCTTACGCAACAACTTCGTTGCTTAAATCACTGAAATCACTGGTACTCTGTGTCTCCTTCTGAATACGTGCACAAACGTCTCCTCATTCCCTTGTTGTGGAATGATCACTCTCCTCTCACTACACAAGATGGTCGCCTTGTTTTCTGATAGTCAATCCATTCCTAGGATTATATCTACATCATGAATGTCCAGTACATTCAACTCTGCTACTTGAATCTCATTCTCGTCAAGCTTGACTCTCAAGTCTCGACACACTAAAGTAGAAATAGTGGTTTCTCCTGAAGGTATCGCTACGTTCAAGTCTTGACTATTCTTTTCTACCATAAGTTTCAGAGCCTCAACACATGCAGACGAAATGAAAGTATGCGATGCTCCAGTGTCAAACAATACCATAATAGGTATATTATTAATGCATCCCATACCTGCCAGATTGCCATCATCCTGATTACCGTCCAAGGCGTAGGCACGTCCTCTCCTTTGTTGTCCATCACCACCCTGCTGGTTACCCTCTTGGTTCCTCGGTGGCGCCTGATTGCCTTGCCTGTCTCCTCCTCGGTTCCCGGCATTGCCTCTCCACAGCTGGCGATGTCCTCTGTTGGCTCTCAGTTGTTGATTCGCCGGTCTTTGGAAGTTCTGGCGGTTTCCCCCTCTTGTTTGGGGTGTGGCACACTGATGAGCAAAGTGCCCTAGACCATTGTAGTTAAAACATCTTACTTCTCCCCACCGGCAATCCCCATGTGTCTCTTCCTGCACCCGGACAGTTCTGCGGACCCATATCTCTCTGGTCACGCCTCGGAAATGGTTGGGGATTGTTCCTCTGATAATTCTGGTTGTCGTACCTCTTTTGGAAGTTCTGCTGTCTGCCCTGGTCTTAGCGCTTCTGGCTGCCTTGCCCTTGCACGTATTGCCTCGGCGGCTCTTTCCACTTTCTTTTCTGAATTGGAGTTGGGGTCTGTACTTCCTGTGCTCCCCACTCCGGCAACTTCTTCATATTCTTGGACGCCTCAATGTCCAAAGCATTGCTCAACAGTTCTTGATAGCTTAAACCCTTCATGGTCGCCAACTGCGTGCGGATTTCTTTGTACAGACCATCTTTGAACTTTTCCGCCATCTTTTGTGGCGTGTCCACCAGATGCGGTGCCATCTGGAGTAGCTCACCGAATTTGGTGTCGTACTCCTCCACCATCAGTTTTCCTTGCTCGAACAGGAAAAACTCTACTGCCTTCTCTTTTCGATATTGCTTCGGAACGTACTTCTCAAATAAAGCCTCCTAAATCTTTCCCAGCTCAAATGGTCTCTCTCTGCTGGTGCAACTGACTTTACATAAGTCTCCCACCATCTGTCTGCTTTCCCCTTCAGTTGGTAGGACATGCAGTTGATCTTTTCTTCCTCTGAACACCGCATGTGCTTGAAAATCTTCTCAAGCTCCCTTACCCAGTCTTCTGCAGCTGCTGGGCCTCCTGTTCCATAAAAGTGGGAGGCTGCTGCTTCCTGAAGGTTTCCACCCACTTTATCGAAGAAATTTCAGGCGCTTTCCCGTGTGGTGGTGGAAATTGACCATGTTGGTCAGCTGGGCCTTCTTCATCTGATATGATCTCGTACTCCTCATAGCCCTGATTGATGGGAACCTCCTCCCACGACCTCTGCCCCTCTGGCCTCTGCCTCGGCCTCATCCACGGCCTCTGCCTCGGCCACGTCCTCTTCCTCTTCCTTGATCAAGGAATTTAATTACTTTTCACCGCAAAACAATACTTATTTAGTAATTCCATAATATCCTCACAATACATTCATTATATCTTGGAACCATACCACCAATCTAATACTCATTCAAAACTTTTAAACTTCCAACACCAATATTCATAATTCAAGAAGTTCCCAACAATAATCATTAAATATCCAAGCAAATCTCTCATGCTACAAATCCAATACAACAGGAATTACAATACTAAGAATAGCAAGGTTCAATAACAACTCAATCTCAGTCTCTTCTTCCGGAGCTTAATCATAAATAGGGTACAACAAAGCATTAGTAAAATGTCCAAATCCAAATAATAGGCAACCAATATCAAATCCGTACAACTCTCACTCGGATCCCTCGGACGGATCCTCCTCCTCATCATCATCCTCCATCTTCATCAGCATCTTACCCCTGTCCCGAGCTGCCATCCTTCTGTCTCGGCTGCTCTCAGTGTCACTGGATAGACATATCGGTGCATGTCTCGTCCCATAGCCATAAGTAGTCCCATAGCCTCCAAACATATCCTCGTATCCGCTAGCTGTGCGTCTCGACCACATCTCGGCACTATCCCATCCATAATCATGTACCGGCTTGGCCCCGCTGGGCCCCTCAATATCCTGTGGTGGCTGTTGAACTGATGGTGTAGGTGGATCCTGATATCCATAAGGTAAGGTCGGATCCTGCTGTGGCGGTGGATACTGGACTGAAGCTGTGGAAAAATCACACCACGCGTAAGGATCATACGCTCCTCCCTGCTGTAACCCAAGCTGGGGTGACGCATAAGCTGTTGCACGTGTACTCGGTGTGGGTTGTACCCTCGAACGCGACGTGGGTGCAGATACTGGTGCATCCGGTGCCATAGATGGTGCCGGTGGTAAAGCTGGAGTCCACTGCGGTGAAGATTGCTGCAATGCCGCCTGGTAGTTAACATACCCTGAGGATCCCACCGGGTCGAAGTAAGGGTCGACTGATGAGGCAGGTCTAGGCCTCGACTGCGGCGCCTCACCTGTCGCTGATGTCTGTGTGCTCCTCGAAGATGCTGGTGACACACCCTCAGCTAGAACTGCCTCCTGAATGAGTGCAGCCATGAAGGTATGAAAACTCCCTCGAGTACCCGTACGCTGATTACGATGAACTCTGGCTAACTCCAGTGTCCGACTAGTCCACCTCGATGAAATCAACTCCGTGGTCCTCTCCATAGCCTCTACATCTGTGATGCCCTGTCCTCTCGCCTGTCTCCAAAAATTCCAGTACTCCATTAACGTGTTAGGTAAATTATCCTCCTCGAATGGTGGGTAGCTTCTAAAGCAAAATGTTGCGCTCCTAGGGTCCATCTGTCACAAGAACAACGTCAAACGATCAGTCCCATAGTCATACATAATGCCAACATACGCAACTCTGTGTCTCATGTCTCGGGACAACTACTGGTCTCCGATGCACTATGTCGAGGGCCTAACGGATCTTCGCACTAAAGACACACTCGAGTCTCGACTACTTGCCAGGCTCCTTGTGCATTCTGCACACTTAACACCAACTAACCTCGTGCATTTTGCACACTCACCCAATTACTGGATTTTCCAGTTCACAGAAATTTTGAATTTCACAACACAAGATCAATTTCTAAGTTCAATCATCAGTTCACTCCATCCTTACAACATCATACTACAACTCAATTCAACTAGCACATCTATAGCCCGAACACCAAGTTTAACTGCTTGCAAATAATTTTCAAATTCACAATCAACTCAATTTCAACTCATACTTTCTAGAAAAGGGTCACCTCGTGGGTGCCGAATAGAAATCCATTTTCAACCTTTTTGGAAATAGCAAAACTTTCTCGAACTCAACACCTCAAAACCACTTCATCACAATTAGTGTTAGCACCCTGGCTCAACTCAAAGTCAAACTCATTTAAATCAACCCAACTGCCTTATTCCGCCCAAAACCACAGATTTCTTTTCCATTTCTCAAATTGTTTTCAAAAGATTCATGATGTTTTCAAAATATTCAAATCTTACTTAAATTGCAAGCAGGGGAAACTTTTAAATGTTAAACTTTAAAGCTTTTTAAAACATACCTCAGGTGGCGCAGGGTGGAGTAGGGTGTAAACATGAGCAAACACTTCACACGACTTGCAAAATTTTAAACACTTCTAAGAATCAAAGTTTTCTGAACACTTGAAAATCATTTAAAACTTCAAAAACTCTCGCTCTGATACCACCTCTGTAACGCCCCCAACTGACCTTCCCAATTTGGGGTCGTGTCACATTGATGTTTCAGGTTTTATCAAACATTTATTCAATCACGTAAACAAATAAGCGGAAGATTTCAATAACATATAAGAGATTTAGATTCAAAAGAAATTGTACTTCGAGTTATAGTTCAATTAAAAGCTTTCAATAATATTCAGAACTGGGAAGGGATAATTCAGAGAGTGTAGCAGCATGTGTGATGCGTGATGGAGATATGCATATGAAGATGCATATCTCAGGATCTCTGAGTTTACAAAAGGTAGCTACTCTGTTTACACCCCTGCTCGCCCATCCGAGCTGCTCAACCTACGTATTTTAGAAATAATACGGGGACTGAGTACTAATGTACCCAATGAGAAACATGCCTGAAAACATACATTATATAAGAGATGTGCTATGCAACTCACACATATAGACACAGGGTTTTATTTAAAGAACCGTGCTATCTAAAACATTTTATTTTGTGCACTTTTTAACATGTTTTCATATCTGTTATCATTTTTGTAACTGGAAGCTGGCCCACTTCCGAGTTACGATGACTAGTTAAGAATGATTAAACATTCAACTCACTATCATCTAAGTGAGCTAATCTCGGAACACACTTCGAGATCCGATCGTATTTAGTAACCAATCACTTTCTCACAGGGTTTAAGGTCACTACCATTTCACCCTTTCATAATTCCTTCCATGGTTTAAGGTCACTACCATTTCACCCAATTCACAATCACAAGTTTCCCCAATTCACTAAATGAGTTCTAGCGCAGTTATGAAACCTGGTTCTAAACTCATTAGCAATACTCTCTGTCGATGGGAATCGACAGAGGACAGATACAATAGCACAAAACATGCATAGCAAATCTCAGTTCAAACAAAACAGTTTTTAACACATTTTCGAATGGAAAACACACATTTCGTTTATACTGAAATAGTTTCCCAGCTTTTTTTTGACTTAAAGGCTAGATGCTTTCTTGCTAATTTGAGCTTATTCTTCCTGCTTCAATCTCCTACAAGCAAATAGGCATATCCGAATCAGTATGGATGATCTAGGACATTAATATTTTATTCATATTAAATTGAGACTCGAAAAGAATTAGGATCGGAATGAAAGAACTAAGCTCCCCATGTTTGGGCTCTGTGTCGACCGACAGGGATCTGTGTCGGTCGACACAGCCCTTGGTCGACACAACTTCTGGATCGACAACCTTTCTGTCGACACATCTTTGTCGACCATCCCTGTCGATCGACGTGCTCTTGTTGACCGACAGAGGTGTGTCGATTTGATCCCCCGACTGGCATCCCTATCGGTCGACATGCACCCTATCGACCGACAGAATCGATTGACATGTCTCCCTCGACAACGACTGTGTCGATCAAAATACATTTTGTCGACCGACAGAATGTTCGATCGACTGTCTTTTGACCAAAGCCTCTGTGTCGATTGACAGCATTCCTGTCGATTGACAGGAGTCGTCTTCTCCGACTCTCATGCGGCTGAACCTGCAATTTCCGATTCTGGCCACTCCGGTCGTCCGATCATACATGCAATAACATATCTAAGGTCCCTAGACCACAAGGAACACGATTCCTACATCCAAATATCAATTTAGGCACGAAAATAGGGGTTAAACGGAGCTCACCGGAGCAAGCTTCTCCCACGGCGGCGGCGGTCGATTCTGGCAGCTAACCACACGTTTCTGGGTGTCCGAAGGATCCTTAGAACATAGGGAACAAGACTACATCAACCAAAACTCGATACAATCGCGGATTAACGAGTTCAAATTCTTGTGAGAAAAACTCACCAACAATTCCAGCGACCCAACTTCTTGCTTCGATAACTCCTTCGTTTCTCGCCCTCTCGGAACCCACGTGTACTCAAATCGAAGCCCGTAGAACGTACTATGCAGTGGTGGTGGTCGCTTGGTCTGATGGCGGCCGGAGTTTGCCGGAAAATGGTTTGGAAGGTGGCTAACTGTTGGGAAATTTGGCTAAGTTTCCCTTCCCTAGCACTCATAGAAAT
>JAPKLW010001448.1:18300-36261 GCA_026898455.1 Plectranthus barbatus
TACACATTTTCCGCTGCCAAGTTATACCCTGATATCCGGGACCAACACTAACGGTTTTGAGTTGGGGTGGGTTTTCTTTCACTGCTTTCTCTCTCTAAATTATAGTATAAGGTGGAAAAACTTATTTTATGACTCTCTCCCATATATATACTCCCTCTTCCAAACATATAATATATCATAATTATACATGTACATATAATATACATGTATCTAATATGATAACAATTCCCTTTAAATCATATTAGTTCACAAAGGTAATATGATAATTTCATTTCATGAACTTAATATAATTCATGAGTTACTCCACCTCACAATAAAATGAATATATTTCAAAATTTCTCAATTAATTCCACTAAACCAAGCTGGATAATTCTTCCCAATCGAGAATAAGTAATATCGATGCTCTCAATTTTAATGAAATCTTCTTTATTGATTCTGAATAATTAATACAAGGTCGAAAAATAATACACGGGGTATTACATTGTGTTTGATTAAAATACCAATTGTTATGGAAAATTAACAAATCAATTTTGATTTTCTTGTATTTCAAAAGAAAGAATATATCATGATTAAATTTGTTCTGATTGTTTGCCATATTCATTCGGTAATTTCCATAATACAATTTATTATACATGATTTTTAATATGTTTAAAAATATCATGATTAATTCTTATGGATTTCTTGTCAGTTTTATTCCATTATATCATTTGTTACCATACTATACTTTTTATATTACTTTCAAATTAGTTTTAGATCTTTTTCGGCGAAAAAATGCTCTTAGTTTTAGGGATAGTATAAACATACACTTATAATAAAAAATAATTAAAAATTATTGGCAAATATAATTATAAAGATGTATTAGAATATAATTTTCTTTAAAATAATAAAAGGAATTATTTAATTAAAAAATCCAAATATTTATGCAGGAAATTATTTGTACAAAAGTATCATTTCCTTAAATAATAAATAACCTTCTAATTAATTTTTACTTTGATTTGATACATATTTAATTGGATATTATTAAATAGAAAAAATGATTTCCCATATATAATAATAGATTGTTTTCAAACATAATTAATGAAGTAAGAGTTCAATTAATAAATAATTAATGCAACTAAATATTTCTATATATTGTCTCCGGTATTGTTTTAATATATATATATATATAGATTGCTCAAACACACCTTTCTTCAAAAGAATAGAATTTCCATTATCATCATAAGTTCGCAACCTATCTGCGACATCTGTAAAACCATTCACTGCAATGACTATATTTCAAGACTTCCACCCTCAACTAATGCAAGAATTTCATAAAATTTTGCATGCAAGGATTTAATCTTCACTTTCCTTTCATCAATAAAAAACTAGTATTTCACCCGTGCGTTGCACGAAATTATTATATTAAATATTACTAAAAATACCATCTTTTTTAAGTTTAATGAGACCACTATGTCTATTGAAATACTAAATTTATTCTAATATGTCGTGGTATCGTAATACAAAGAGTACAACTATATCGTAAATCAATTAAGAATTTTTTTTCTTATTCTTACAGTTTATTTGTCTTGATTTCGAAACGAATTTGAAAAGTACTTGGATTCTACGATAAACATATTATATTTTATATTTTCTTCAAATCATTTTTATAAATTAACTTTAAATTCTTTTTTTAATTTTCTCCTCCTGTCAATAGTGCTCTTCATTTTTTGATCACTTCTATAAATTAGTTTTCACAATATTTTCTTGAAAGTCTGAATAAACAATATTTTATTTTAGATAAGAAATATTTTTTTTTAAGAATATTTTTGAATAATTTTGTTACATAAATTTAAATAATCTTAAATAGAATGACTCGCAGTTTAGTGAAATCCATTTAATTTTATTTCAAGTTTGTGAAATCATTTTCTAAAATATAAGTATGTTTACACGATGATTTCATTTCAAGTGAAGCCTTAAAATTTGGATGAATTGCAACCACAGAAAAAATAATAATGATTTTGTGTAGATTCAAAGAAAAATTATGAAATAAAAGAAATACAGAGAATATAAAGATTTTTGAACAGTTTAGTTACATAAGTTAATACAACTTAGAGAGAAAGACTCGCAGAAAAAAATGTAGAAATTACTTATTTTTTTGCTTAAACGTAAGAATGCTTTCATGATAATTTCATTTCAGGTGGGACTAGAAAATTGGATGAATTGGATCCACAAATAATTTATCATCATGCGTTTATGTTGATTCAAAGAAAAATATTGAAATTAAAGAAAATACAGAAAATATAAACATTGTAGAATAAAATGAGATGTGTTTGTCGAACTTTTGTTATTTTTTGTATATAAATTAAGTTTGCACGGTTTATCCATGTTTGTGTTGACTTGCATATCAAGCGTTCGATTTTAATAAACCAATATATGTCACATTCTGGTGTAAATATTATAGATATAATAGTTATGTGTTTGATAGATATGATAAAGGATATAAGTTTTCAACCTAATGTACCCACCCTTTATCTTTTTAACATAAATTAATAAATTGTAATCTAAATAAAATAAAAAATCAAATTGGTGTACCCATAGTTTATATGTTTAATATATAGATAATACTAATTTTAAGTAACATAAAAAGTCAAACTGATAAACTCACATTTTATATATTTTAGTATAAAGTAAAAATACTAAATAAAATAACAAATTTATTAATGTTATATTAATCTATATTATTAAATTATTAAAATTATTATTACTATCTTTCGATTTTTGAAACATATGAAATTAAAAAAAAATTTATTTGTAATCATCATTTAGGTTTTCATGTTATTGTATAAATTTAGTTTTAGCTTGATTACCGAGTTTATATAAATTATTGAAATATTGGTAAAATATAATATATTTTGTTTACAATTAATGGAGATAATTGTATTTTATTATAGAAATAGAAAATAAGACCGACTATATTTATTCTACAAAAATGATTATTATGATTTACTTTAATTAATTATAAAGTATTTATATAAAATAAAATAATAATTTTATTTGATGGAGTAATTGTTCATATTTTTTTATTTTAAAATAATTGAAGAGATAATTCTTGTGTAAAAAAATAATAATTTATATATATGTTGTAGATGGGGTTTGAACACAAAAGCTCTTGGATAAATAGAAATTTAATGTCAACACCATAAACCAACTATACTACTTATACATTTTTGACAAATTTTGCTTAAAAATATAGATATTCATAATCTTATATAATTTGTAACGCCCCTCGTTAAATTTAAATATATTTATTGGAATCCCGGAAATTTATATTTTGTTATCGAATTTAATTCGAGGTGACTCAATCGATTTAATTTGGGAATTTATAGTTTGGCATTTATTCCTTGCCATCTTAGATTTAATTAGTTATATTGATAGATTTAATTTAGTTGATAAATTATTTGATAATCCGGTATTTTGAATCGGGATATTATCGATCGATAAATTTCATAACTCGAGGAGAATATTACGGTGTCCCGTGTAATGACTCGAAGAGATGTAGAGATGACGTGAGTTGATGTCGTTGTGACCGATGGGACAAACGATTGACAACCACTTTAACTTTTTGACTTTTGGGTATTTACAAAAATGTCATCCACCTACTTCTATAAATAGAAGATTCCCCTCACACTCCATCACCTTCACTATCTCTCTCAAAAACTCTCACCAAATATTTTTCGGCGACTACTCCGGCAAAACTCTGGCGAAGTATTTTGAGGTAAAGATATACATTTTTAGGATCCTCTTACCTCGATCTTTCCATTTCCAACACTCTTTTCTTCATTCTCCATGTTCTAGAAGTGGAAACCAAGCTTATCGAGTGTTGATCAAGCCCACGAGGTCCTAAGAACATCAAGGAGGTATAGATCGAACTCCTCTCTAGTTATTTCTCTAACTCGAGCATGTTTACCATTTTTGCCCTAGTTGGAAATGTTATGATCTAGGCTTGTTTATGAGATTATGAGTATGTATGCATTCTTGGCATATTACATTTTGAGCCTAGAAACTGTATGTCAACCTAGAAATCGAGTTGTGGTTATTATTGGAGCATTTTTGGTATTTTTGCTCTATTTTGGGATATTGAGTTTATATTTCGATTCTATCTCGATTTTGATAGTTTTGATGCTTGGAATATTGCCTAGACTCATTATAAATGTTTAGAAGCCAATTGGTGTTGTTAGAAATCGATTGGACGAGCCCGGATAACCGTTTGAGCCAAAAACCACAAAAATCCGCCGAAGGCAAAAATGCCTCTGTTTCGGTCGACATGCGTGCATGTTGATCGACACATAGCATGTCGATCGACACACACCCATGTCGATCGACACAGCTGTTCGATTTGAAATCTGGAGTGTCGGCCACTTGTTTCGGTCGACACAAACTCTATATCGATCGACATGAATTGTGTCGACCGACACAAAATTATTTCGACCGACACATCTCTATCGACACGAAATTGTTTGGAAAAAAAATTCATATCGGTTGACATATGTTTCTGTCGACATGCCTATGTCGATCGACACAGATGCAAGTTTCAGATTTTAAATTCTTCTCTCTTCGGTCAAGTCAACTTATCTTTGATATCGTTCAACATCTCTTTTATTTATCGACATTGAGAGCTACTCCACTCTTTCTTGATCTTTTTAGAATCTTTTAATTCAAACCAACTTCGATCGCTTGATTCGATTATTCATAACTTCATCTTCTGTTGAAATAACTTTGATTGGTTGACCTGAACTCTTGTAACTTAACCTTTCTTTGAAGTCGATTGTTAAATCAACTTGTTAAACCTTAACCTTTGAAATCTTAATTCGATCTTCATCTAAGATCCAGGATCTTCTCGATCACCTTATTGAAACAACTTGATGAGTTCTCACACTCTCAAGCGATGTACGATGATTCATAATGGATTATGAAATTCTTTCAATCATAATCTTCGAAGTAAAGTTCCGTCATTTGACGAAGTCTCGTACTTGTTCAATTAAGTTGAACCATGAACTTTCGTTGCGAGTTTACGCTCGATATTGAATCACGAGCTATTGAGATAACGTTTGATTATCTTGTTCATCAAACCAAATTGTTTGATCATTCTTTCATATTCTTGTCCGATGGCTCAACTTGAGAAGTCCAAAATCGATTTAAGAGTCTAGAACTGTTGGATGTGTCAGATTATATATAATCAATTATCCCTTGAGGATTTACTCGTATTCCTTATGTCATAGGAAAAGGCAAGGAAAGGATCGACAGTTAGAGAACTCACTTGCAACTACACCAACTAAGGTGGGCTTTCTTTTACCCCTATATTGTGTGATAAAATAAAATAAAAATGATGTTTTCTTTTCAAAAAAATCACGCAAGAAATAGAAATGTTTTGTTTTAACTGTTTGTCACTGCCTACTGTTTTGTGTTTGCTATCAGTCCTCTTTGTGTGGGAACTCCACTTAGAGAAGAACATTACACGTGGGAACGTGAATGTTGACTATGCGTATTGCGAGTCTTTTACGATCGTGCCTGGTTGGTATGAAAAGATGCCACGAGTTAGTGCACTATGATGCTATGATCATGTTAAGAGGTCGCGCCTTACATGGACTAGCATTGTGACTGTAGTTGGCGGCCACCTCCCAGTCATATGTTTCTGCAGATAGGTTAACTGTTGAAAGCGCGCTTAATTGCATAAAATGTTTTGGTGCCATGGGAGGATTTTCAAAGTTTAAAACCCCATGTGCGACCCTCTACAAAGGCATGAAAAAATTATATATGTATGTTTTCGTGCATGTGTTCACTAAGTACAAATTGTACTTAGCCCCTCGCATTATTTCTAAAATGCGCAAGTTAAAAGAAGAATTCTGAAGCAAGAGTACGAGGTAGCAGAGGAGTGGAACTGAAGACTAATCTTTTGTAATAGTTAGATGCGGAAGTGTGTATCTTCATATACATACTTCCTTGATAACTTTCCGCTGCTAGACTCAATGTCTTTTGTTAGACTTTTGTTATCATCAATCTTGTTAAAACTCTAATATTTGGTGTACTCAAGAAGCTACGATCCCTTCTTGAGGAGGCACCCTTTTATCATATTTTGCTTAACTTGGGATAAGTGTGTTGCTTTCTATCTTATTAGCTTGAGTCCTTATTCTTGATTGATATCCCAAGTGCAAGTCTCGTACCCGATGTGCCTCAATTCTCTTATTTAAGCCTTGTTTATAAATCGGGGTGTGACAAAGTGGTATCAGAGCCAGGTTATTCTTTTTCTCTTTTGCTCTGAACCGAGGACCTCATTGTTTCGAGGCTTCCAAATTATTCAATAAGTTGAAAACTTCTTTACCAGCTCCTGCACTCGTACTCGACGCTGCATCAAGAGAAAACATTTTGCATAAATCGTTGCATTTAATTTAAGGCATACGCCTTTCCCTTTCGAAATGAGAAATATTGATGCATATATTGTTGCGACTTTTATAAATTTTAAAGAGTCATATTGCATATATTGTTGCAAGTTATGAAGTTTTAATGCATACATAGTTGCATTCCAATTATTAAAATTCTTAATGCATAAATAGTTGCACCTCAAAATTTCAATACATAAATTGTTGCATTGAGATTAAGGCAGAAGCCTTTCTTTTGTTGAAGTTTATTGTTGCATCTGTTATTAAAGATCATAAACAGTTTTGATGCATACATTGTTGCATCTCTTTTATCAAAGGTCATGAAGATTTTGATGCACAAATAGTTGCATTCCAATTATAAAAAAGAAATTTGGATAAATAGTTGCATTTCAAGTGTTAAGTTTTCAATGCATAAATTGTTGCATTTTTCATGAAAATCTTTTCATATGCATTATGAATGTGTTAAGTATATAAAGGCCTTATTAGAGAACTTAGATGCTTTTAGGAAGCATGTTTTAGATACCTTTACAGAGACTTAGAATAAGCGTGTAAATAAGATAGGATTCTTTTGCACCATGGTTAACCATAGAGTTATTGCATTTATTATGTTTAAGTTCGCTACTTAAGGTATGTAATTGCGCAACCGCTATTATGACTGGCATTTTGTCTAACCGTGAATGTTTCGACTTACCCCATCGAAGATGGCCAAATCCTTCTTTGTACTTCGCAAATCTCTGCCCTGAAATGCATCAAACGAAAGGAGAGTCAGCTACTTTCGGACGTACAAAAATATGTTGCGATGACACTTTTAACCGTTCCTATCTGACATCTACGAGTTTTGGGCTGATGCGCATCCTCACGGTGTAGCTCGGACTGAAGGACTTTTCCGCCTCGTGGAACTATTGTCCCCTCATGAGTAGTCATGGGCTCAAGAGAATTACGTGGACTTTCTGGACAACTCCCCCTCTGACGAGTTCAACTTGGAAGGGTTTATTTCCCTTATCCGCAGACAGCGCGCTATCTTCAGCAACTCTCCGCCCGTCCACAAGCTCACAACCACGAAGTTGGAACTTCTTATATTTCCATTAATGTATTTGATCAAGAATCTGATAAAGAACACCCGGAAAGACTTCTTTCAATTATTATTTATTTTGCATAATGCCACCTAGAGAAGCCCCTGCTAGAGGCAGAGGTAGATGCCGTGGAAGAGGACAACCTCATATAAATCTGGAAGGACCACACCCGGATCAAAGTAAAGCACCCCAAAACGAACCAAATTAGGGGTCATACGAAAATGAGGCCCATCCTCACAATCATGCGCCTCCTGTTGAGCCTAGAGGAATTGGAGAAGTCTCCTCCTGTTAAAACCTGCCATTACTGGATGGAACCGAATATCCGCCTAAAGCCGAAACATGGATCAAGTCCATGGAAAGAATTTTCATAATACTTGACTGCACCAACCAGGAAGAGGTCCAATGCATTTCTTCTCAGCTAACTGATGAAGCTGAACACTGGTGGGATGTCCATTTGAAGACACTCACCCCTGCACAAGAGTAAGCCCTAAATTGGAACCATTTCAAGAAGGAATTCTTCTTTTTCAAACCGGTGAATTTGTTGGTGTATACTAAGCGAGGAACCCAGGTGTGCAAGAGATACGGGCTAACACCTAGTTCAAGGAGAAATGTCCGTGACTGATTATGACCGGATGTTCAACAGTCTGTCGAGATATGCTCCAGACACAGTGAACACCAAACAAAGGATGGCACTTCTGTTTATGTCTGGACTGCGAACAGACATCCAAGCTTATATTGCTTGCCTGACCGGATTGGACTACAAAGACGCACTGCAGCGAGCCTTGAACATTGAAACAACACTGAAAAATGGACTGCGAGCAGCTCTCTTGTCTAACCAGCCAGAGCCATCAACTGAAGCAGGAACCAAGAGAAAGCAAGAATATGTCCCGCAAGCTTCGACAGCCGGACAGAAGAAAAATTGGCAAGGCAATCAGAATTTCCGCAACAACCAAGCAGAAAATCAAAGGAACTTTCAGAATCAAGGAATCGATCGCTAATGCAACTTTGCCATCAAATAATGCAACAGCTGTGGAAGAGATCATCGAAGAGAATGCACTATTTATCGTGCAACCTGCTATCAATGCAAAAAGATTGGGCACTATTTGTCACAATGTTGCTAGGGCTACAACCTACCAAATTACTAAAACCAACGCCAAAACAATCAAGGCAACACTCAATTGCGCGCATTACAAGGCCAGCAGTAACCACAAAACAATCATAATCGAGCTATTCAAGCAAAGCCGATCCAGCAAATGCCTCAGCAACAGCAAGTACGCCAATGAAGAGCCTATGCTCTGGAACAACCTAAAGAGAAGGAAGATCAGGAAAACCTGACAGGTATGGGACTAATCTATCATTCGTCCATTATTGTGCATTTTGATACTAGCGCTTCGCATTCGTTGTATCCAAAGACTGCGTTCAGAATCCAAGGCTTAGTGCGAGAGGACGAAGAACGATTTGTGTATAGTAACTCCGACCAGAAGATCAGCTCTCTCTCGAACCTTAATTGTCCGACCCTAGAAATTTCTTTTGGAGCATTCATATTAAGAGCCAATGGTTTGAGAATCTTACGAATGAAAGACGTGGATGTAATTATAGGGATGGACTGGTTGGAAGAAAATCATGCTACCATCCAGTGCAAGGATAGGGTTGTGTCATTTGAACAGTCTAGAAGAGAACCAGTATAATTGCACAGAGTACGGAAAGGAACAAGGATTCCCCATAATTTCCACAATGCAAGCTTATCATTTGGCCAGCATAAAAGATAGCCAAACTTTCCTTGTGTACCTAAATGAGGATGACAAGAAAGACATTACTGTCAGCGACGTAGAAGTCGTAAGGGAATTCGAAGATGATTTTCCCGATGAGCTACCTGGATTGCTGCCAGATAGGCAATTGGATTTTGTTATCGATATTAAGCCGGGTGCAGCTTCTATCTTAAAAAGCTCCATATAGGATGACCCCTAAGCAACTGCAAGAGTTAAAAGAGCAGTTACAAGAGTGTTAGATCTAGGATTCGTTCGACCCAGTGTATCGCCTTGGGGAGCACTGGTCTTGTTGTGAAGAAGAAAGATGGATCTATGTGAATGCGCATTGATTACCGAGAGTTGAACAAATTCACTCTGAAGAATAAGTATCCACTCCCAAGAATTAACGATCTCTTTGATCAACTAAAGGGAGCAAAGTTTTTTTTTAGATTGACCTTAGATCTGGAAATTAGTAGCTTAAGATCTGTTCAACGAATATTCCGACGATTGCTTTTCGAACAAGATATGGCCACTATGATTTTGTAATGATGTCTTTTGGATTGACAAACAAGCTAGCAGTATTCTTGGACCTTATGAAGCGCGTGTTTCATTCGTATCTTGATAATTTTGTCCTAGTCTTCATAGATGACATTCTTGTCTACTCAAAGAGTGATGAGGAACCTCGAGAGCATTGAGAACAGTCTTGAGAACCCTCCGAAGGGAGAGACTTTATGCCAAATTCAGTAAATGCAAATTTTGGTCGAAGGAAGTGATTTTCCTAGAACATATTGTATCCGTGGAAGGAATCAAAGTAGATCCAGCTAAGATACAAGTTGTTAAGGAATGGGAAGCTCCTAAAAACCCAAACGAAGTTCGAAGTTTTATTGGACTGGTAGGATATTATCGCAGATTCATTAAATGAGTTTCCAAGATCGCCAGACCAATGATGCAACTCTTGAGAAAAAGAATCAAGTACACGTGGACTAAAGAGTGAGAAGCGAGTTTCTAGCGCTTGATGAACTATTAACCACTGTCCAGTCTTGGCAGTACCAAAAGCAGATGAATTGTATACAGATGCCTGCAAGAATGGTCTACATTGTGTCTTGATGCAAGAAGGCAAAATAATTGCGTATGCATCATGTCAATTGAGGACAAATGAATTAAATTATCCAACCCTTGACCTGAATTTAGCAGCAATCGTCCACGCGCTAAAGATTCGGAGACATCATCTCTACGGAGCTAGATGTACAATCTTCACTGACCACAAAATCCTCAATTACTTCTTCAAGCAAAAAGGTCTGATTATGAGACAAAGAAGGTGGTTGGGATTAGTGAGAGATTATGACTTGAGCCAAATCTTGCCCTGTAATTAGGGAAGAAGAAAATTTGATCAAGAAGATGGAAAAGTTAAGTTTTGAAGTGATTTCGCCACCAGAAACAGTGAACACAAGAATTGTGGAAGCTTAAAGAAAAGATGAAGATTTGGAAAGGATACGACTCCAAATCCGCGAAAAAAAAAAGCAATAAATTTTTAAGAAGCCCATGATAACACCATTATGTACGATAAAATATTGTGTGTGCCAAAGGGTGATGAATTGAAAGAAGAAATCCTCAGAGAAGCACACGACGACCCGTACACTACCCACCCCGGAAGTACAAAGATGTACCAAGACTTGAAGTCAAATTTGGTGGGAAGACATGAAATGAGACATAGCCATGTTCGTAGAACATTGTTTGGCGTGTCAACAAGTAAAACATTGCATCGAAGGTCGTATGGAAAGTTACAACCCTTGACATCCCCGAGTAGATGGGATGCAATAGCAATGAATTTTGTGACTAGTTTAACCATGTCCCAAAGAGGGAACACTGTCATTTCGGTAATTTTGGACCGCTTAACCTAGAATGTACATTTTCTGTCGATTCAGATTACGTATAGATCAGATAAGTTGGTTGAGATGTATGTCAAGGAAATAATTCAATTACATGGAGTGCCAACAACAATCACATCTGATAGAGATGCAAGGTTCACATCTCGATTTTTGGACTAACCTGCAGAAAAAGATTGGAACCCGATTGAATTTTCGTACTGCATTTCACCCTCAAACATATGGTCAACTAGAGAGAACCATACAGACCTTGGAAGATATGCTCAGAACAGTTGTTCTTGATAGAGGAGTGAAATGGGAGGCAGTTTTGTCATTAATTGAATTTGCATACAATAACAGTTTCCAAGCCATGATCGGAATGACTCCGTATGAAGCACTTTACGGAAGGAAGTGCAGATCCCCCTTGTATTGGGATAAAGTTCGAAAACGTAAAATCTTAGGACCTGATTCAACTGCTGAAATGATAGAAATTGTTCGACAAATCTGCGCTAGAATCAAACAGGCTCAGGATCGACAGAATTCCTACGCTGACGAAAGATGAACTACGTTAACTTCTAAATTCGGAGACAAGGTGGTTTTGATGATATCGCCATCTAAATGAATCATACGTTTTGGAGCTAGAGACAACTTAGGCCTAGATATATTAGGTCCTTACGAAATTTTAGAAAAGATTGGAGCCGTAGCGTATCATTTGGCTTTGCCACCCAATTTTGGGAATGTTCATAACATTTTCCGCGTGTCACAATTACGTGAGTGCATCTTCGATCTATGACACATTGTCCATCAAGATGAAGTTCAGCTCTAACCAGATTGGACTTACGAAGAAGGACCCGAAGCGATAACGAATTTCAAAACCTAAGGGCTCCACAACAAAAAAAAATAAACCTTGTCAAAGCTCTTTGGAAGCATCATGATATTGAAAAAGCAACGTGGGAACTAGAAGATAAGATGAAGGAGAAATACCCATAACTCTCATTGTAACCTGCGAAATTCCGGAAATTTATATTTTGTAGTGGGGGAGGATGTAACGCCCCTCGTTAAATTTAAATATATTTATCAGAATCCCAGAAATTTATATTTTGTTATCGAATTTAATTCGAGGTGTCTCAATCGATTTAATTTGGGAATTTATAGTTTGGCATTTATTCCTTGCCATCTTAGATTTAATTAGTTATATTGATAGATTTAATTTAGTTGATAAATTATTTGGTAATCCGATATTTTGAATCGGGATATTATCGATCGATAAATTTCATAACTCGGGGAGAATATTACGGTGTCCCGTGTAATGACTCGAAGAGATGTAGAGATGACGTGAGTTGATGTTGTTGATGGGACAAACGATTGACAACCACTTTAACTTTTTAACTTTTGGGTATTTACAAAAATGTCATCCACCTACTTCTATAAATAGAAGACTTCCCTCACACTCCATCACCTTCACTCTCTCTCTCAAAAACTCTCACCAAACATTTTCCGGCGACTACTCCGGTGAAACTCCGGCGAAGTATTTTGAGATAAAGATATACATTTTTAGGATCCTCTTACCTCGATCTTTCCATTTCCAACACTCTTTTCTTCATTCTCCATGTTCTAGAAGTGGAAACCAAGCTTATCGAGTGTTGATCAAGCCCACGAGGTCCTAAGAACATCAAGGAGGTATAGATCGAACTCCTCTCTAGCTATTTCTCTGACTCGAGCATGTTTACCATTTTTGCCCTAGTTGGAAATGTTATGATCTAGGCTTGTTTATGAGATTATCAGTATGTATGCATTCTTGGGATATTACATTTTGAGCCTAGAAACCATATGTCAACCTAGAAATCGAGTTGTGGTTATTATTGGAGCATTTTTTGTATTTTTGCTCTATTTTGGGATATTGAGTTTATATTTCGATTCTATCTCGATTTTGATAGTTTTGATGCTTGGAATATTGTCTAGACTCATTATAAATGTTTAGAAGCCAATTGGTGTTGTTAGAAATTGATTGGACGAGCCCGGATAACCGTTTGAGCCAAAACCACAAAAATCCGCCGAAGGCAAAAATGCCTCTGTTTCGGTCGACATGCGTGCATGTCGATCGACACAGAGCATGTCGATCGACACAACTACTCGATTTGAAATCTGGAGTGTCGACCACTTGTTTTGGTCGACACAAACTCTATATCGGTCGACATGAATTGTGTCACCGACAGAAAATTATTTCGACCGACACATCTCTATCGACACGAAATTGTTTGGAAAAAAAATTAATATCGGTTGACATATGTTTCTGTCGACATGCCTTTGTCGATCGACACAGATGCAAATTTCAGATTTTTAATTCTTCTCTCTTCGGTCAAGTCAACTTATCTTTGATATCGTTCAACATCTCTATTATTTATCGACATTGAGAGCTACTCCCCTCTTTCTTGATCTTTTTAGAATCTTTTAATTCAAACCAACTTCGATCGCTTGATTCGATTATTCATAACTTCATCTTCTGTTGAAATAACTTTGATTGGTTGACCTTAACCTTAACCTTAACCTTTGAAATCTTAATTCGATCTTCATCTATGATCAAGAATCTTCTCGATCACCTTATTGAAACAACTTGATGAGTTCTCACACTCTCAAGCAATGTACGATGATTCATAATGGATTATGAAATTCTTTCAATCATAATCTTCGAAGTAAAGTTCCGTCATTTGACGAAGTCTCGTACTTGTTCAATTAAGTTGAACCATGAACTTTTGTTGCGAGTTTACGCTCGATATTGAATCACGAGCTATTGAGATAACGTTTGATTATCTTGTTCATCAAACCAAATTGTTTGATCATTCTTTCATATTCTTGTCCGATGGCTCAACTTGAGAAGTCCAAGATCGATTTAAGAGTCTAGAACTGTTGGATGTGTCAGATTATACATAATCAATTATCCCTTGAGGATTTACTCGTATTCCTTATGTCATAGGAAAAGGCAAGGAAAGGATCGACAGTTAGAGAACTCACTTGCAACTACACCAACTAAGGTGGGCTTTCTTTTACCCCTATATTGTGGGCTAAAATAAAATAAAAATGATGTTTTCTTTTCAAAGAAATCACGCATGAAATAGAAATGTTTTGTTTTAACTGTTTGTCGTTGCCTACTGTTTTGTGTTTGCTATATGTCCTCTTTGTGGGGGAACTACACTTAGAGAAGAACATTACACGTGGGAACGTGAATGTTGACTACGCGTATTGCGAGTCTTTTACAATCGTGCCCCGTTGGTATGAAAAGATGTCATGGGTTAGTGCACTATGATGCTATCATGTTATGGGGTCGCGCCCTACATGGACTAGCATTGTGACTGTGGTTGGCGGCCACCTCCCAGTCATATATTTTTGCAGATAGTTTAACTGTTGAAAGCGCGCTTAATTTCATAAAATGTTTTGGTGCCATGGGAGGATTTTCAAAGTTTAAAACCCCATGTGCGACCCTCTACAAAGGCATGACAAAATTATATATGTATGTTTTCGGGCATGTGTTCACTAAGTACAAATTATACTTAGCCCCTCGCATTATTTCTAAAATGCGCAAGTTAAAAGAAGATTTCTGAAGCAAGAGTAAGAGGTAGCAGAGGAGTGGAGCTGAAGACTCATCTTTAGTAATAGTTAGATGCGGAAGTGTGTATCTTCATATACATACTTCCTTGATAACTTTCCGCTGCTAGACTCAATGTCTTTTGTTAGACTTTTGTTATCATCAATCTTGTTAAAACTCTGATATTTGGTTTACTCAAGAAGCTACGATCCCTTCTTGAGGAGGCACCCTTTTTATCATATTTTGCTTAACTTGGGATAAGTGTGTTGCTTTCTATCTTATTAGCTTGAGTCCTTATTCTTGATTCATATCCCAAGTGCAAGTCTCGTACCCGATGTGCCTCAATTCTCTTATTTAAGCCTTGTTTATAAATCGGGGCGTGACATAATTTTGGCGGGAACAATTTTTTTTCAGACTTCTTTGCTTTAGTATATATATAGATGTGTCATCCTGGAAATTGGAGTCACTATTTGAATGAATCGAATGTAAATATGTTTGCTTAGTCCATCTCCATTTTACATATATCTGTGGGATCTCCTCCGCTTCTAAATCCTTCAATAGTAAAAAAATTGTGACAACACAGCAAACAAACCCTTTCAAACTTCTTACAACCACATGAGTAGAATTTACTCAGTTCATTGTAAACAACCCAAAAAGAATTGACATTTCTATGAGCAACCTCATACTTTTTAACATCTCCTTCACGAGAAATATTCTCAATCCGACATCTATAACAAGCTTCATAAATTTCATCCTGAACATCTTTGAATATCGAATTAGTATATAAGATGGAAGCATGTTTCTCTATTTGGATGTGTCTTCAATTCATAACTAGAAGACAAGTCCAAATTATTCATTCTCATATTTGTGTGTCTTTGAGATTCAATAGCATTATCAAAGTGCATCAAAAACTCAACAAGATTTGAGTAATGTCTTGTGTACCTTCCAAAAAGGCTATTTACGCTCTCAGAGATGGATGTAGTCTTCACCAGCCCGCCCATTGGGCAATCAAGAAAATATCCAGAGACCCAATAATTCTTCAGATTGTACAATCCTTGAAACCAATTATCACCGGTCAACTGAAAATCAGATAGCATTTTCGTCCACTCTTCGTCAAACTTTTCCGGTAACATATGATCATTCCACATGATTGAGTTAAATCTTTTCAAAAACTCTTCTTTCTCATTTAAAAGCTTGCAAAACTTCTTGGGAGCCTTCTCTGTTATGTGCCACATGCATAGTCGATGTCGTGTATTTACCAGAACACGTTCGACTGCAATCTTTAGAGTTGGATCTTGATCAGTTAGAATAATATATGGATGTGCACCCATAAATTGTATGAATTTCTCCAAAACCCGTGCATACGACTCAACATCTTCTCTTGCCAACAAACTTGCACCAAATGATATGATTTTTCCATGATTATCCTTTCACGTAAAAGGTAAGAATCGCATGCCATACTTTAAAAAAAACAAAATCAATAAAATAAAGCAATAAAATAAAATATATGAAGGAATAAATATTACTTCAACAAGCAATATTAATCGATGTAGGACATTAATTAAAAAATATTAAATGCACCTGTTTGTATTGTACGTTGCATCAAAGGACATTATATCTCCGAAAACATGGAAATTTCTTCGTGCAATAGAATCAGCCCAAAATATATTCTTTAAGTGATCTTCATCATCCACTTGATAGTCGAAGTTAAATTTAGAACATCTATCACGCTTTTCATGCATCGCATCTAAAATCATTTGAGCATCAGCTCCAGATATATGTGCTCTCATATCCCGACCAAAAATTTTAAAATCTACACTTGAGCATCCCACATGTTCATAACCACCGACAACCTCTTTCAATAACTTAAATGATTTCATTGGTCCAATACTAGAACAATGGCAATTCAAAAAAGACTTCTGATGAATAGAATCAACCTTTCTATTGACTTTAAAAAAGTTCTTGTAAGATTCTCCAAACAAAGGATTCATGTGTTGATTAACCCATGTCTTGACTTCATAACCTTCATCCCCGATATATCTTATCACCATTCGTGCCATACATAAGCACTTGTTTGACAATCTACGTCTTTTGATATTTTCATTAGAAGTAGAATCACTCATATCAATTGTCACAAACTTCTTTCCCTCCCTACTACACACCATGTATCTCCAGATATTAACTTGTTTATCGTGAGATTTAGTCGCAGATGTTAAGCGAACATCAAAACCACACACCTCTGCATATTTCTTGTAAAACACAATAGCATCTTCTTCTGATCGAAATCTTTGACCTATAAACGGTTTGATCTCGTCATCATATATAGGTTCTGAATATACTCCGTGCACCTCCATCCCAAATTGTGAAGATAAATTAGGTACTGCAGAAAAAAAAAATTAAAGTGAATTTTAAAAATAAACATATTACAAAAGCTACATTCCGATTTGCTAAGCAATAAAAATAATATTATGAAGCAAAATAAGCACACATAACAAGATATAATAAAACAATGAACTAACAGAAACTAAATGTAATTCACAAATTGAGATGGAGGAGCAGAACGAAAATAAGAAACAAGTACTCAAAACAAATAATAAGCTTCTTGGTGGGGCTTAGCTCCAGATCCAATCTCTATATCTTAAAATTTAAAAAGTTTTTAATATTGACAAAATGGTAAAACTAAATCATTATAATTACAAATAATAAATTAAGTTTTTAATTTCGTAATTTAAAAAAATCGATATCAACTAGGTAAAAATTAGTTTATGAAATCTTTTCATTAATCAAATATCTTAGAAAAGACAAATCTATTAGTTGATTAAAAAATAACTTGGATTCTGGATATATCTAAAGTAATTTTAATGAATAAATCTATCCATATATTAGATAATGATACAAAAATCTATCAAATATATTATTTTTTTAAAAATCGATATCAAACAATAAAATATACATAAAAAATAATAGATCATAAAAAACCATTCAAATAAATAAGTCCAAATAATATAAAGTTGAAGTATTGTAAAATACAATTTCATATGTAAAGCAATAATCTATGATATATTGAACAAGATATAAACAACTAGTAAGCAAAACTTTTAAACATGTAGTATATCCTGCATTTTCCACTAAAACAAATAAGAACGACAAGCAATAAACTTGAGCATTAAATATTAATAAAATGCACCTATCAAGCAATATACACCCCACATAAAGGACTAATGGGATGTATTGCATATATATATATATATATATATATATATATATATATATATA
>JAPKLW010001448.1:36361-60962 GCA_026898455.1 Plectranthus barbatus
TATATATATATATATATATATATATATATATATATATATATATATGGCAACAAATTTTAACGTATTAAGCAACAAATTATTAACTAGCAAGCAATAAACTAACACTTAAAAAGCAATGCATATTCTAATTTAGCACATACCAATAAGGAAATAGAACAAAAAAAAAACGGCAAAATAGGTTATTGTATCAAACCTTGTTCTTCTTCATCCATGAATCTCGACCAAAAGCAGGAGAAAATAAAAAATAACAACTCCAGCAAAAAATGGAGAAGAATCGCTGAAGAAGAATCGACGCAAGATTAAAGCCTAATCTGCAGATTTTGTGATTTTTTTCGCAGCCAAGGATGCATAAACGATGGAGAACGCCAGAGTTCGGAAAAAGAAAAAAAAATTGCATGTAGAAAGAAAAGAAAACGAAATAATTTACTGAGAAAAACAATGAATTACCTAAAAAATTAAGATGCTAATAGTGGTTACTCAGTCGGCAAGAAGTCGTCGATAGAGAAATCGAGCGTTGGGAAGACCCAGACGTGCGTTAGGAAGAAGACTTGGTCGTCGATGGAGAAAACCAACGTTAGGAAGAAGAAAAAACTTTGCAAGAAGAAAGAGAATAATTCGTTTATTGACACGTAAAGAAAGAAAAGATTCATTAACGTAAAAATAGATGAAAACTCAATAAATTATAAGATTTGGACTAAAATACCCTGCATGAAAAATAAAAAATACATTAAAATAAAAATATCAAGTAATCTCTACCATTTATTTTATTAGATTGGATGGATAAGATTCATTTTTATTTTTAATATACATATTTATTATCATATGATCTAATCTATATATATATATATATAGGGAGTGAACCACTCTCCAGATGAGAGATAAGACCGATTTTAATCCATTGATTTTTTTATATTAAGGGCTGCGATTTAATCTCTTATTTTACATTATATATTTTATATTCATTATTTAATATTTTATAGAGGTATTATGGTAAATGTAATTTTGGAAATACCATTTCAGTTGCTAATTTTCCTCTCACATTTATCAGCATATCATTCACTTTTTTTTTTACGTTGTTCGGCTTTTTTTATTTTTCTGCAAGATTAAACTTTCGTTCTCCAAAGATTATCTTCCATCGCTACTACGACAGTTATTGTTTTTGTCTGGCAAGATTATTTTTTCGTTCGCTGCTTATCTTCCATCGCTACTGCATTCCATCCATTGATAATATATTTTCTCTGCTGCTATATATCAGACACGAGAAATGTCATTGGATAATGTTTTTCTGGATACAATTTATGATTCTATTCTGTTTTATGTTAAATTTTTTTTTTTTTTGGTTAGATTTCTGCTTTTCATTTTCATGATGTTAAACTTGTTTAATGCAAGTGATTTAGTGCTTGTATGAGTTCGTAGTTCTTAGATTTAAAAAGTCTGTAGATGAGTTGGTTAAAAAAATTCGCACAAGTTCAAGTGTTGTTCAACACAGATATGATACTTTGCATTCATATTAAATCAATATTATATGCAACAATTTCTATTAATGTAACACCCCTCAATAAATTTAAATGTAATTATCGGATTTCCGAAATTTATATTTTGCTATCGAATTAAACTCGAGATATCGCGATCAATTTATTTTGCGAAATTATTATTTTGGCCTCATTTGTTTGCCACCTTTATTCATTGAAGAAAATAAATTATTATTAATTAGTTTAATTAATCTCGATTAATTATTCGGTGATCAATATTTTCGTATCGGGATAATATTGATCGATAAATATTCATGTATCGATGAAATATCACGGTCTCCCGTGCAATGACGCGATTGACAACCACTTTAATTTTTTTACTTTTGGGTATTTACAAAAATGCCATCCACCTACTTCTATAAATAGAATATAAATAGAAGACTTCCCTCACACTCCATCACTTTCACTCTCTCTCTCAAAAAACTCTCACCAAACATTTTACGGCAACTACTCCGGCGAAACTCCGGCGAAGCTCCGGCGAAGTAATTTGAGGTAAAGATATACATTTTTAGGATCCTCTTACCTCGATCTTTCCATTTCCAACACTCTTTTCTTCATTCTCCATGTTCTAGAAGTGCAAACCAAGCTTATCGAGTGTTGATCAAGCCCACGAGGTCCTAAGAACATCAAGGAGGTATAGATCGAACCTCCCTCTAGCTATTTTGTTGATTTAAACATGTTATAGTTTATGTCCTAGTTATAAATGTCATGATCTAGGCTTGATATTGAGTTTATGAGTATGTATGCATATTTAGCATGTTATATTATGAACGTAGAAATGATATATCGACCTAGGAATCGAGTTGTGTTAATTTTGGAGCATTTTGGTATATTTTCCCTATATTGAAATATTGTGGTTAAATCTAGATTCCAACATGTTTTGATGGTTTAAATCATGTCTAGACTCGTTATACTTGTTAGAAAACCATTTGGTATTGTTAGAAATCGATTGGACGAGCCCGGATAACCGTTTGAGCCAAAACATGAAAAATCCTTCGAAAATTTCTAGCCTCTGTTTCGGCCGAGATAGCCTCCATCTCGGTCGAGATGACTATTTCAGTCGAGACGAAGACCATTTCGGCCGTTATGTTCATATAGGTCGAAATAGGATCCATCCCGGTCGAGGCGGCCGATTTCCATCTATTTCGGTCGATTTTGTTTCTATCTCGGTCGATTTGTTCATATCGGTCGAGATACATCTTATCCCGGTCGATATATCCATATCGGTCGAAATGCATCCCATCTCGGTCGATGCATCCATCTCGGTCGAGATACACTCCATCTCGGTCGAGACAGGTTGAAATCTCCAAATTTTGACTTTTTCTTTCTTCGATCGATTCGATTTATTTTTCATACCTTTCGATATCCTTTATATCAATCAACTCAAATGACATTTTCTTGAATTCTAAATCCTTCATTCGATTAATTCGAATTCTAGTTAATATTTCGTTTGATATTCCTTGTATCAATCGACGAAAAGATGTTATCTTCTATAACCTCTCCGAAAAGCCTTTCAATTCAAATCAATTTGATTTGCTTGCCCGAACTCTTGTAACTTAAACTTCTTTGAAGCTTATTGATTTAGTTAAACTTGTTAGACCTTAATCTTCGAATTTTGATCTTCATCCAAGGTCAAGAATTACTTCGATGAAACGATTTTGAAGCCTATTGATAAATTCTAAAGCTCACAATCAATTACACCTTGATTCGTAATTGATTGTGTAACTTCCTTCATCCACAATATGTGAAGAGACATTTGGTCATTCGACGACGTCTCACACTTGTTCAGAAACTTGAACTTGCTAAACTTCGAACATTGAAATTTGATTCGTATACGAACTTCAAATTTTTTTATTCTTGACATGACTTGAAACGACTTGAAGAGTTCTCATACTCTCAAGCGATGTACAATGATTCATAATTGATTATGAAATTATTTCAGTCACAATCTTCGAAATAATGTTCCGTCATTTGACGAAGTCTTGTATTTGTTCAATTAAGTTGAACCATGAACTTTCATTGTGAGTTTACGCTCGGTATTGAATCACGAGCTATTAAAATAACATTTTACTATCTTGTTCGTCATACCAAATTGTTTGATCATTCTTTCACATCCTTATCCGGTGGCTCAACGCGAAAAGTCCAAGATCGATCTAGAGTCTAGAACTATTTTGATGTGTCAAATTATAGATGATCTATTATTCTTGAGGATTTACTCGTATTCCTTACGTCATAGGAAAGGGCAAGGAAAGGATCAACAACTAGAGAAATCACTTGCAATCACACCAACTAAGGTGGGCTTTCTTTTACCCCTATATTGTGGGCTAAAATAAAATAAAAAGGATGTTTTCTTTTCAAAGAAATCACGCATGAAATATAAATGTTTTGTTTTAACTGTTTGTCATTGCCTACTATTTTGTGTTTGCTATCTGTCCTCTTTGTGGGGGAACTCCACTTAGAGAAGAACATTACACGTGGGAACGTGAATGTTGACTACGCATATTGCGAGTCTTTTACGATCGTGCCCGATTGGTATGAAAAGATGCCACGGGTTAGTGCACTATGATGCTATCATGTTAAGGGGTCGCGCCCTACATGGACTAGCATTGTGACTGTGGTTGGCGGCCACCTCCCAGTCATATGTTTTTACAGATAGTTTAACTGTTGAAAGCGCGCTTAATTGCATAAAATGTTTTGGTGCCATGAGAGGATTTCAAAGTTTAAAACCCCATGTGCGACCCTCTACGAAGGCATTACAAAATTATATATGTATGTTTTCGGGCATGTGTTCACTAAGTACATATTGTACTTAGCCCCTCGCATTATTTCTAAAATGCGCAGGTTAAAAGAAGATTTCTGAAGCAAGAGTACGAGGTAGTAGAGGAGTGGAGCTGAAGACTCATCTTTTGTAATAGTTAGATGCGGAAGTGTGTATCTTCATATACATACTTCCTTGATAACTTTCCGCTGCTAGACTCAATGTCTTTTTTGTTAGACTTTTGTTATCATCAATCTCGTTAAAACTCTGATATTTGGTTTACTCAAGAAGTTACGATCCCTTCTTGAGGAGGCACCCTTTTAGCATATTTTGTTTAACTTGGGATAAGTGTGTTGCTTTCTATCTTATTAGCTTGAGTTCTTATTCTTGATTGATATCCCAAGTGCAAGTCTCGTACCCGATGTGCCTCAATTCTCTTATTTAAGCCATGTTTATAAATCGGGGCGTGACAAAGTGGTATCAGAGCCAGGTTATTCTTTTTCTCTTTTGCTCTGAACCAAGGACCTCATTGTTTCGAGGCTTCCAATTTATTCAATAAGCTGAAAACTTCTTTACCAGCTCCAGCTCCTGCACTCGTACTCGACGCCGCATCAAGAGAAAATATTTTGCATAAATCGTTGCATTTAATTTAAGGCATACGCCTTTCCCTTTCGAAATGAGAAATATTGATGCATATATTGTTGCGACTTTTTATGAATTTTAAAGAGTCATAATGCATATATTGTTGCAAGTTATGAAGTTTAATGCATACATAGTTGCATTCCAATTATTAAAATTCTTAATGCATAAATAGTTGCACCTCAAAATTTCAATGCATAAATTGTTGCATTTTTCATGAAAATCTTTTCATATACATTATGAATGTGTTAAGTATATAAAGGCCTTATTAGAGAACTTAGATGCTTTTAGGACGCATGTTTTAGATACCTTTGCAAAGACTTAGAATAAGCGTGTAAATAAGATAGGATTCTTTTGCACCATGGTTAACCATAGAGTTATTGCCTTTATTATGTTTAAGTTCGCTACTTAAGGTATGTAATAGCTTAACCCGCTATTATGACTGGCATTTTGTCTAACCGTGAATCTTTCGACTTACCCCATCGAAGATGGCCAAATCCTTCTTTGTACTTCGCAAATCTCTGCCCTGAAATGCATCCAACGAAAGGAGAGTCAGCTACTTCTGTACGTACAAAAATCTGTTGCGATGACACTTTTAACCGTTCCTGTCTGACATCTACGAGTTTTGGGCTGATGCGCATCCTCAAGGTGTAGCTCGGACTGAAGGACTTTTCCGCCTCGTGGAACTATTGTCCCCTCATGAGTTGTCATGGACTCAAGCGAATTATGTGGACTTATTGGATAACTCCCCCTCTAACGAGTCCGATTTGGAAGGGTTTATTTCCCTTATCCGCAGACAGCGCGCTATCTTCAGCAACTCTCCGCCCGTCCACAAGCTCACGACCACGAAGCTGGAACTTCTCATATTTCCATTGATGTATTTGATCAAGAATCTGATTAAGAACACCCGGAAGAAGACTTCTTGTACGGACCAAGTGATGAAAAATTTGATTCCAGCCACTACCCCATTCATTTGGATTATAAATCTGAGGATTCTCAGAACCCGTATTACGATCACCCAGTGCCAGCGGCATGGAGGATGATGAAGAAAATAATCAGATGGCACTTGAAGAAGAGCAGAACGCTCCCCTACACCACTCGGTGATGAATGGATAGCTGACAACTGGCCACCTTAATAGGAGCAAGATTAGGGCAACCATGCATGGAATGCCAATAATATGAATCCAGTGATGGATGACGAGGTTGTTACCCCTCTCGAGGAGATAAACTTCTGTAATGACGGGATGTTCAGATCGTCTAATGATGACTTTTGACCACTATCCCTATCAATTATCGATGCATGCGTACTAGCTAATTAATTGTCGACTGTAATTGTGGGATTTAGATTTGTGACTGTTGTAGGGCGCCTTTATGGGCCCATTCGATTAAACCCGGATGTAATAGTTGTCAGAAAGCTATAATGGCTAGGATGCCTCCTGCGGGAGATGAACTTGTTGATTGGTAGAAGGAGCAGCCAATTATCCAATCGCGGCGTCCCAAAATTTTGATAGATGAAAAGGCTACCAGCCCACTTTTCGGGCATTCACATATATACCTATTGGTGTTATGTTTAAGCTTTTTGCATCGATATTTGATTTTATCCCTATTATTAAAATGATTAAAGTAAACTTGGCTGTTGCCAAGCGTTGAAGGGAGTACTGTCCCTTAAAAGTTGTTAGCCCTAAATTGTGGGACAACCTACCTCATTAACGTAGCATAAATTATTGTATTGAACGCGATCCTAAAAGGGATTATCTTTACGCATTGTGCGGACCTTGGGTCATGAATACCCCTTTCAATTATTATTTATTCTGCATAATGCCACCTAGAGAAGCCCCTGCTGGAGGTAGAGGTAGAGGCCGTGGAAGAGGACAACCTCATATAAATATGGAAGGACCACACCCGGATCAAAGTAAAGCACCCCAAAACGAACCAAATTAGGGGCCATACGAAGATAAAGCCCATCCTCACAATCAAACGCCTCTTGTTGAGCCTAGAGGAACTGGAGAAGTCTCCTCCTGTTAAAACCTGCCATTATTGGATGGAACCAAAGATCGGCCTAAAGCCGAAACATGGATAAAGTCCATGGAAAGAATTTTCATAATACTCGACTGCACCAACCAGGAAAAGGTCCAATGCATTATTTTTCAGCTAACTAAGGAAGCTGAACATTGGTAGGATGCCCATCTGAATACGCTCACCCCCGAGCAAGAACATGCCCTAAATTGGAACCATTTCAAGAAGGAATTCTTCTTTTCAAACCGGTGAATTTGTTGGTGTATACTAAGCGAGGAACCCAGGTGTGCAAGAGACATGGGCTAACACCTAGTTCAAGGAGAAATGTTCGTAACTGATTATGACCGGATGTTCAACAGTCTGTTGAGATATGCTCCAGACACAGTGAACACCAAACAAAGGATGGCACTTCTGTTTATGTATGGACTGCGAACAGACATCCAAGCTTCTATTGCTTGCCTGACTGGATTGGACTGCAAGGACGCACTGCAGCGAGCCTTGAACATTGAAACAATACTGAAAAACGGACTGCGAGCAGCTCTCTTGTCTAACCAGCCAAAGCCATCAACTGAAGCAGGAACCAAAAGAAAGCAAGAAGATGTCCCGAAAGCTTCGGCAGCCGGATAGAAAAGAAATTGGCAAGGCAATCAGGATTTCCGCAACAACCAAGCCAAAAATCAAAGGAACTTTCAGAATCAAGGAATCGATCGCTAATGCAACTTTGCCATCAATTACTGCAACCGTTGTGGAAGAGATCATCAAAGAGAATGCACTATTTATCGTGCAACCTGCTATCAATGCAGAAAGATTGGGCACTATTTGTCACAATGTTGCTAGGGCAACAACCGGCCAAATTACTGAAACCAACGCCAAAACAATCAAGGCAACACTCAACTGCGTTCATTACAAGGCCAGCAGAAATCACAAAACAATCGTAACTGAGCTATTCAAGCAAAGCCGATCCAGCAAATGCCTCAGCAACAGCAGCCGCAACAGCAACAACCAGCTCAACAACCAGCACGCCAATGAAGAGCCTATGCTCTGGAACAACCAAAAGGGAAGGAAGATCAGGAAAACCTGACAGGTATGGGACTAATCGATCATTTGTCCATTATTGTGCATTTTGATACTAGCGCTTCGCACTCGTTGTATCTAAAGACTGCGTTCAGAATCCAAGGCTTAGTACCGAGAGGATGAAGGACGATTTGTGTATAGTAACTCCGACCGGAAGATCAGCTCTCTCTCGAACCTTAATTGTCTGACCCTAGAAATTTCTTTTGGAGCATGCATATTAAGAGCCAATGGTTTGAGCATCTTACAAATGAAAGACGTGGATATAATTCTAGGGATGGACTGGTTGGAAGAAAACCATGCTACCATCCAGTGCAAGGATAGGGTTGTGTCATTTGAACAGTCTAGAAGAGAACCAGTATACTTGCACAGAGTACGGAAAGGAACAAGGATTCCCCATAACTTCCGCAATGCAAGCTTATCATTTGTCCAACATAAAAGATAGTCAAACTTTCCTTGTGTACTTGGATGAGGATGACAAGAAAAACATTACTGTCAGCGACGTAGAAGTCGTAAGGGAATTCGAAGATGATTTTCCCGATGAGCTACCTGGATTGCCGCCGGATAGGCAACTGGATTTTGTTATTGATCTTAAGCCAGGTGCAGCTTCTATCTTAAAAAGCTCCATATAGGATGACCCCTAAGGAACTGCAAGAGTTGAAAGTGCAGTTACAAGAATGATAGATATAGAATTCGTTCGACCCAGTGTATCGCTTTGGGGAGCACTTGTCTTGTTGTGAAGAAGAAAGATGGATCTATGTGAATGCGCATTGATTACCGAGAGTTGAACAAATTCACTCTGAAGAATAAGTATCCACTCCCAAGGATTAACGATCTCTTTGATCAACTAAAGGGAGCAAAGTTTTTTTTTAGATTGACCTTGATCTGGATATCAGTAGCTTAAGATTTGTTCAACAAATATTCCAAAGATTGCTTTTCGAACAAGATATGGCCACTATGATTTTGTAGTGATGCCTTTTGGATTGACAAACACGCTAGCAGTATTCTTAGACCTTATGAATCGCGTGTTTCATCCATATCTTGACAATTTTGTCCTAGTCTCCTTAGGTAACTTTCTTGTCTACTCAAAGGGTGATGAGGAACATCGAGAGCATTGAGAACAGTCTTGAGAACCCTCCGAAGGGAGAGACTTTATGCTAAATTCAGTAAATGCAAATTTTGGTCGAAGGAAGTGATTTTCCTAGGACATATTGTATCCGTAGAAGGAATCAAAGTAGATCCAGCTAAGATACAAGCTGTGAAGGAATGGGAAGCTCCTAAAAACCCGAACGAATTTTGAAGTTTTATTGGACTGGTAGGATATTATCGCAGATTCATTGAATGATTTTCCAAGATCGCCAGACCAATGACGCAACTCTTGAGAAAAAGAATCAAGTACACGTGGACTAAAGAGTGAGAAGCGAGTTTCTAGCGCTTGAATGAACTCTTAACCACTGCCCAGTCTTGGCAGTACCAGAAGCAGATAAACTGTATACAAATGCCTGCAAGAATAGTCTACATTGTGTCTTGATGCAAGAAGGAAAAAAATAATTGCGTATGCATCACTTCAATTGTAGACACATGAATTAAATTATCCAACCATTGACCTGAAAATAGCAGCAATTGTCCACGCGCTAAAGATTCAGAGACATCATATCTACGGAGCTAGATGTGCAATCTTCACTGACCACAAGAGTCTCAAGTACTTCTTTGAGAAAAAAGATCTGAATATGAGGCAAAGAAGGTGGTTGAAATTAGTGAAAGATCATTAGTTGATTTTTTTTTACCATCCGGGTAAAGCTAATTCAGTAGCTAATGCGCTGAGCAGAAAAGCTCCAGCCAAAGCTTGCCCTGTAATTAGGGAAGAAGAAAATTTGATCAAAAAGATGGAAAAGTTAAGTTTTGAAGTGATTTCGCCACCAGAAACAGTGAGCAAGAGAATTGTGGAAGCACAGAGAAAGGATGAAGGTTTGGAAAAGATGCGACTTCAAATTCGCGAAAAGAAAATCGCAAATTTTGAAGAAGCTTCCAATAATGCCATAATGTACGATGGAAGATTGTGTGTGCCAATGATTCATGATTTGAGAGAAGAAATCATGAGAGAAACACATGAAACTCCGTACACTGCCCACCCTGGAAGTACAAAGATGTATCAAGACTTAAAGTCTAAATTTTGGTGGGAAGGCATGAAACGAGACATTGCCACGTTCGTAGAACGTTGTTTGGCGTGTCAACAGGTGAAAACGTTGCATCGAAGATCGTATGGAAAGTTACAGCCCTTGACATCCCCGTGTAGATGGGATGCAATAGCAATGAATTTTGTGACTAGTTTAACCATGTCCCAAAGAGGAACACTGTCATTTCGATAATTATGGACTGCTTAACCTAGAATGCACATTTTTTGCCGATTTAGATTACGTATGGGTTAGATAAGTTGGCTGAGATATATGTCAAGGAAATAATTCGATTACATGGAGTGACAACGACAATCACATCTGATAGAGATGTAAAGTTCACATCTCGATTTTTGGACTAGCCTACGGAAAAAGCTTGGAACCCGATTGAATTTTTGTACTTCATTTCACCCTCAAACATATGGTAAAATAATGAGAACCATACAGACCTTGGAAGATATGATCAGAACAGTTGTTCTTGACAGAGGAGTGAAATGGGAGGCAGTTTTGCCATTAATTGAATTTGCATACAATAACAGTTTCTAAGCCACGATCGGAATGACTCCGTATGAAGCACTTTCCGGAAGGAAGTGCAGATCCCCCTTGTATTGGGATAAAGTTCGAAAACATAAATTTTAGGGCCTGATTCAACTACTGAATTGATAGAAATTGTTCGATAGATCCGCGCTAGAATCAAACAGGCTCAGGATCGACATAATTCCTATGCTAACGAAAGACAAACTACGTTAACTTTTGAATTCAGAGACAAGGTGTTTTCGATGATATCGTCGTTTAAGGGAATCATACGTTTTGGAGATAGAGCCAACTTAGGCCTAAATATATTCGGTCCTTACGAAATTTTAGAAAAGATTGGAGCTGTAGCGTATCGTTTGGCTTTGCCACCCGATTTTGGGAATGTTCATAACTTTTTCCACGTATCGTAATTGTGGAAATACACCTTCGATCCATGACACATTATTCATAGATATGAAGTTTAGCTCCAACCAGATTTGACTTACGAAGAAGGACCCAAGCGATCACGAATTTCAGAACTAAGAGCTCCACAACAAGAAGATCAACCTTGTCAAAAATCTTTGGAAGCATCATGGCACTGAAGAAGCAACATGGGAACTCGAAGACAAGATGAAGGAAAAGTATCCCGAACTCTTTTTGTAATCTGCGAAAATTTCGGGACGAAATTTTTTTTGAGTGGGGGAGGATGTAACACCCCTCAATAAATTTAAATGTAATTATCGGATTTCCAAAATTTATATTTTGCTATCGAATTAAACTCGAGATATCGCGATCAATTTATTTTGGGAAATTATTATTTTGGCCTCATTTGTTTGCCACCTTTATTCATTGAAGAAAATAAATTATTATTAATTAGTTTAATTAATCTCGATTAATTATTCGGTGATCAACATTTTCGTATCGGGATAATATTGATCGATAAATATTCATGTATCGATGAAATATCACGGTCTCCCGTGCAATGACGCGAAGAGATATAGAGATGACGTGAGTTGATGTTGTTGTGACCGATGGGACAAGCGATTGACAACCACTTTAACTTTTTTACTTTTGGGTATTTACAAAAATTCCATCCACCTACTTCTATAAATAGAAGACTTCCCTCACACTCCATCACTTTCACTCTCTCTCAAAAAACTCTCACCAAACATTTTCCGGCGACTACTCCGGCGAAACTCCGGCGAAGCTCCGGCGAAGTATTTTGAGGTAAAGATATACATTTTTAGGATCCTCTTACCTCGATCTTTCCATTTCCAACACTCTTTTCTTCATTCTCCATGTTCTAGAAGTGCAAACTAAGCTTATCGAGTGTTGATCAAGCCCACGAGGTCCTAAGAACATCAAGGAGGTATAGATCGAACCTCCCTCTAGCTATTTTGTTGATTTAAACATGTTATAGTTTATGCCCTAGTTATAAATGTCATGATCTAGGCTTGATATTAAGTTTATGAGTACGTATGCATGTTTAGCATGTTATATTATGAGCCTAGAAATGATATATCGACCTAGGAATCGAGTTGTGTTGATTTTGGAGCACTTTGGTATATTTGCCCTATATTGAAATATTGTGGTTAAATCTCGATTCCAACATGTTTTGATGGTTTAAATCATGTCTAGACTCGATATACATGTTAGAAAACCATTTGGTATTGTTAGAAATCGATTGGACGAGCCCAGATAACCGTTTGAGCCAAAACATGAAAAATCCGCCGAAAATTTCTAGCCTCTGTTTCGGCCGAGATAGCCTCCATCTCGGTCGAGATGACTATTTTTGTCGAGACGAAGACCATTTCGGTCGATATGTTCATATCGGTCGAAATGGGATCCATCCCGGTCGAGGCGGCCGATTTCCATCCATTTCGGTCGATTTTGTTTCTATCTCGGTCGATTTGTTCATATCGGTCGAGATACATCTTATCCCGGTCGATATATCCATATCGGTCGAAATGCATCCCATCTCGGTCGATGCATCCATCTCGGTCGAGATACACTCCATCTCGGTCGAGACAGGTTGAAATCTCCAAATTTTGACTTTTTCTTTCTTCGATCGATTCGATTTATTTTTCATACCTTTCGATATCCTTTATATCAATCAACTCAAATGACATTTTCTTGAATTCTAAATCCTTCATTCGATTAATTCGAATTCTAGTTAATATTTCGTTTGATATTCCTTGTATCAATCGACGAAAAGATGTTATCTTCTATAATCTTGTAACTCAAACTTCTTTGAAGCTTATTGATTTAGTTAAACTTGTTAAACCTTAATCTTCGAATTTTGATCTTCATCCAAGGTCAAGAATTACTTCGATGAAACGATTTTGAAGCCTATTGATAAATTCTAAAGCTCACAATCAATTACACCTTGATTCGTAATTGATTGTGTAACTTCCTTCATCCACAATATGTGAAGAGACATTTGGTCATTCGACAACGTCTCACACTTGTTCAGAAACTTGAACTTGCTAAACTTCGAACATTGAAATTCGATTCGTATACGAACTTCAAATTCTTTTATTCTTGACATGACTTGAAACGATTTGAAGAGTTCTCATACTCTCAAGCGATGTACAATGATTCATAATTGATTATGAAATTATTTCAGTCACAATCTTCGAAATAATGTCCCGTCATTTAACGAAGTCTTGTATTTGTTCAATTAAGTTGAACCATGAACTTTCATTGTGAGTTTACGCTCGGTATTGAATCACGAGCTATTGAAATAACATTTTACTATCTTGTTCGTCATACCAAATTGTTTGATCATTCTTTCACATCCTTATCCGGTGGCTCAACGCGAAAAGTCCAAGATCGATCTAGAGTCTAGAACTATTTTGATGTGTCAGATTATAGATGATCTATTATTCCTGAGGATTTACTCGTATTCCTTACGTCATAGGAAAGGGCAAGGAAAGGATCGACAACTAGAGAAATCACTTGCAATCACACCAACTAAGGTGGGCTTTCTTTTACCCCTATATTGTGGGCTAAAATAAAATAAAAAGGATGTTTTCTTTTCAAAGAAATCACGCATGAAATATAAATGTTTTGTTTTAACTGTTTGTCATTGCCTACTATTTTGTGTTTGCTATCTGTCCTCTTTGTGGGGGAACTCCACTTAGAGAAGAAAATTACATGTGGGAACGTGATTGTTGACTACGCGTATTGCGAGTCTTTTACGATCGTGCCCGATTGGTATGAAAAGATGTCACGGGTTAGTGCACTATGATGCTATCATGTTAAGGGGTCGCGCCCTACATGGACTAGCATTGTGACTGTGGTTGGCGGCCACCTCCCAGTCATATGTTTTTGCAGATAGTTTAACTGTTGAAAGCGCGCTTAATTGCATAAAATGTTTTGGTGCCATGGGAGGATTTCAAAGTTTAAAACCCCATGTGCGACCCTCTACGAAGGCATTACAAAATTATATATGTATGTTTTCGGGCATGTGTTCACTAAGTACAAATTGTACTTAGCCCCTCGCATTATTTCTAAAATGCGCAGGTTAGAAGAAGATTTCTGAAGCAAGAGTACGAGGTAGTAGAGGAGTGGAGCTGAAGACTCATCTTTTGTAATAGTTAGATGCGGAAGTGTGTATCTTCATATACATACTTCCTTGATAACTTTCCGCTGCTAGACTCAATGTATTTTTTGTTAGACTTTTGTTATCATCAATCTTGTTAAAACTCTGATATTTGGTTTACTCAAGAAGTTACGATCCCTTCTTGAGGAGGCACCCTTTTAGCATATTTTGTTTAACTTGGGATAAGTATGTTGCTTTCTATCTTATTAGCTTGAGTTCTTATTCTTGATTGATATCCCAAGTGCAAGTCTCGTACCCGATGTGCCTCAATTCTCTTATTTAAGCCATATTTATAAATCGGGGCGTGACAATTAATCTATGCAATTGTTTTATGAAATAAATGCATTTTTAAATTTTGATAAATGAATATTTAAATAAAACGAAAAATCTAATCCATAAATTATCCGAAATTAGGCAAATATATTAGAAAATTAAAGCAACAATATGTAGAAAAAAATGCAAGTATTAATATGCCATTTATTTGTCTAACATAAACTTATATAAAAAAAAAAACTCCTGAAATCATTAACAAATAAATTAGAGTATTTGTTCTAATTCAATTCAGTTTGTAAGAAAGCTAATTTTCCAATTTGTTATGTGTTTATTATATTAGCTAGAGAAAATATTTAATAGAACTATATATTTCTTTAAATATGTAATATATATTTTTAAATATTTTGTGCATTAATAACTATTAATATATACAACTGTTTTATTTTATAACCGGGTTATTAATTTATATTATATACAATTAAGTATATAAATGTCATTCCTGTAAAATGAAAAAAAAAAACCGTTTCTAATTTATTATAATAGATATTATATTATATTATATTTATTCAATTATGTTATGCATCTTAAACTATTTTGTGCATTCATTTCTATTAATGTAGGCAACTGTTTTTTATATTAAATGCATATTTTATCTGAATAAATTTATATGTAAACACACATTAAATTAAAACTGCCACATTTAATATAATTTATGCAACTGTATCAGAATAAAAGTAAAAAAAATTATAAAAGCAAAATCAAGTAATTAGATACGTGTTATCTGTCTAACATTGACTAAAATAAACACTCAAAAACCATTAACTGATAAAACAAAGTTTTTATTTTTCAAAAAAAAAAAAAAACAGTTGTGTTAAATAAGTTTCTAACGAAGACAATCTTCACTTCTTGTAAGTCTGCAGATACTTGTCCATGTCGAAGTCATTTGCCTTGCAATGTTAACAAAAGTATTTGACAGCTTTTGTACAGATTACCTCATTAAGGTCGTTGAATCCAGATCCAATTAGTTTTCTGCACAAAATCAGTCTTTTTTGTTTCAATAGTAACTTTGAACTCTGGTTTAAACCACAATTCCATTCATTTTCCGGTTCGCCCATAAATGTTTTCATATGCAGCATAGCATATACTCCACAATCAATATAGTTTGTTGATGTCCTCTATTTCATCATCTTCCTCATTCTCCGTTGTATCCTTTTTCCTTTTTGTAAGTTTCCCTTAAAGAAACATATTCGATTTATTAAATTTTTTTAACATGTTGTTTGACTAGGTACATAAACAACTAAACTGTAGAACATGGTTCCATTGTTGTGTTTCTTTTACGCCCCATCTATATGTATCCTCGCTGAAATTATCATTATTGTGCAACAAAATCCAATTCAATATGGATGCACACATAATAAATATATTAAATACATTAGACAACACAAAATTAATACCAAATACATATAGCAAATCAAGAGGAAAAAATTGCAACATTTCGTGAAAATTGTTGCATAAAATCCAATAAAATATGCACTGTTAATAATGTAAAAAAAATATTAGAGTACATATCTTGCAGTAATATAACAAAAAAATTACATATTTTTTATAAAAAAACTTATATTAATCACATAAATAAAATCATCATAGTATTTTTGCAGTAAACTAATCAAAACAGCACATTTTCAAATAAAACTTCCTACATCAATTGTACCTAAATATTGCACTTAATCCACTAAATAAATGCATAAACCTTTTACTAAATGCTATATATCCATTAATTTGATCAAAAGTCCCTTTCAATTTTATACCGATGTGCCTGTTATTCCGAAAAAAACTTACATATTTTAAAAAGAAAATTTACATTAATTACAATTTGAGAATTATCCCAAATTTTTGCACTAAACTAAAAAGGAAAATTCATTTCTACATAAAACAACCTACATCAATTGTATCAAAATATAGCACTTAAGCCCCTGAATAATTACGTTAAACTTTAACTTTAAAAATAAGGGAAGATCTTGGGTTAGGCAGGCCTAAACGATTTAGGCGGATTTTATCCATTAATCCAAGCTTTAGGCGGGTTTTATCCATTAACCCAAGCCCAAACCCACATAATATACCCTATTTGGGATGGATGAACCCATTTGGGTAGGATAAAACCCGCCTAAACCGTTTAGGCCTGCCTAACGCAAGTTTTTGCCTAAAAATAAATGCTATATGGCCATTACTTCGCTCCTGAATTTATTGAATTTAATGATACCAAAATAAATGTACCACTTCAAATGAAAGAAATCATTTAGACACATACAGTAACTAGCATTATTTTATAACTACATTAATAATTTAAAAAAATTGCATAATATTTACAAATTAGATGTAGTAAATAAATTAAAGTCAATAATTTGAAATATTAATGAAAAATATTAATAGATTCGGAAAAAGAATGCCTCGTAAAATACAAAATTTACTTCGTACTTTATTGTCTTCGTCTTTGATGTTTGCTGCAAAATTATGTAACCAAAAAAAAACTGAGTGTTATCCACTAACGCAACAGAAAACTTCCTTTAAAAAAAACAAATCTTATATGAAAGACTGCCACTTTTATTTGGGAGAAGGACTACTGTTTCCGAAAAGAAAGAAAAAGAATTTGTTTAAACCCCGAAAAAAAAAAGCTTTGGTCGGCATCCCATATGCAAATTTTATGTATGTTTTTCTCATATTTTCTTACCGGTTGAAGTCGAGAGATGCAGAACTCAATATTCACCGGCGAATCGTAGGTTTACCACTTTGAAAGGAGTAATTGTGGGTGAAAACAATAAATTGGGTAGTTCATTGTATTTAAGAAACTGTGTATATTCTTGTAACTGCATCCGATATTTTAGTATTTTAAATAAGTGGGAAGATTTGATTTTAGGAAAAAAGACCAAAATAACCATTAATGCAACTTTTAATTATATTTAAAGCATCGATTTTTTCTTTTAAAAAAAAAGATCCAGTACGTCAATTTCAAAATTCAATGATCGAGATTAAGTCTTATATCTTATTTAAGAGGTGGTTGCCACTATAACGCACCCCACATATATATATATATATATATAGAGGAGAGATCATGTAAAAAAAAATCTTCCTGTAAGAAAAAAGAATGAATCATGTCCATCAGATCTAAAAAAATCAATGGCTGATATGCAAACAAGCAATGACTAAAACACAATCAAGCAACAAAATAATGAAGCAACAACTTAAATACAATCAAGCAACATTGTAATCAAGCAACGACCTGAACACAATCAAGCAACGTCATAAACACAATCAAGCATCTTTCTCACTTTCTCACGTTAAGAATTTTCTCACTGGATCCGCTCTATATATATATATATATATATAGGGGTGTAAATGAACCAAACTGTTCGTGAGCTACTCGGATCTCGATTTGATAAAAACTCGTTCGAGTTCGTTTAGTAAAACTCGTTTATTAAATGAACCAAACTTGAGCATCATAGTATTCGACTCGTGAGCTCGTGAGCAGGCTCGTTAGCTAAAATTAGTAAGAAATATAAAATAATTACTTTTATAAAAATAATATTTTCATGATTTAAGAGTAACAATAATGATAAATCTGTCTAATAATGAAAAATATTTAGAATATGAGCATAAATTTGATATTTTTTTGGGAATAAATAACATTTTCTTCAAAATAATAATGAAAATCTTAAATATATTCTAAATTTAGAAAGTTCGTTTAGGCTCGATAAAAGCTCGATAACGTTCGTGAACATCAAAATATTCGATTAAAAAGCTCGAAGCTCGACTCGAAACTAAACGAGTCAAACTTGAGCACGACACTACTCGACTCGACTCGGTTCGATTACACCCCTATATATATATATATATATATGTAGGGATGCGATCAAGTGAGAACCACTCTTACCATAAAAAATAAGAACCAATCATCGTCATTGATTTTGATGAATGAATGCTCAGGATTTTACTAAAATTTTCGGTCATTTTATCTCAAAAAACCTGCATTATAGGGTATTTTTGTTATTTTGTACTTATTTAAGATTCTGTTTGCATATTCTATCTCAACATGCATTATATATCTAACAAACATGCATTATATGCATAGGAAACATGCATTATATACCAAACATTCATTATATACTTAACAAACATCTTCCTACATTATAATATGATATTACTCTTATTTTAGAACAATATTACTATCATTATACGGTATTACTTCCTCCTTATATATGGAATTACTTTTGTTTTAGAATATTTGTAATAACCCAACTAAAAATAGTAAGGTTATTATAATATTTTAAGATCAATCATGCGATTAATTGCTTCATTGATCGGTTTCAAGAGATTATGTTTATGGATACGATCGAAGCATCGTAATTTCTCAAATGATTGGATTTGAGAATCGAAACCTAAGATTGAAGAATTAGGATTTCGAATGAATGTTGAGATCATGAATATTGGTATTATTAAGATGTCTCATTCTTTGATCCAAATTGAGAATCATGAGGTGATGATCAATCGAGTCGATCCAAATAATGGGATTGATTATGTATTACAAATATGAGGATTTAGAGTTGATTGATATTAATGAGACTATACATACAATTAAGTATGTATATGATGAAACCATTATTTGTCACCTATATATGTATATATATAATAAGTGTATTTATCTATTAAATGGAGGGGACACTTGTTACTCTAATATTAACCAAGCTATGACTCATCAAATGGAGGGTTATGAGGTGTTGATTAGGGAGATATATCATAAATTGGATGGAGAGAAAACAAGAATACCATTTCCCCTCTCATTTTCGTGCAAAAGAAGAACCCTCCCAGTCCTGCAGTCTTCCGACGCGATTTCCGGCCATAAGACGTCGGTATTTGAGATTCCGGTGAGAAGAAAACTTGTAGATCTTCGAGAGTACATAATCGTGGACTACTCATTCGCTCAAATCCGGTAAGAAATGACCAAGTTATGGCCTATTTACAAAAGTGTGGCAGAGTAGTGTGATTTGTGGATTTTAAGTTAGATTGACCTCAAATCTTGGAATGATTCTTGTTTTTATGCTTGTGACCGTTTCTAGGAGCTTGATAGAGGTGTGAGGTCGTGTGATGGCTGAGGAATTTGGGTAATTCAAGGATCAACTACTTGAAGAAGAAGGTAGAAACCCTTCCCTTGGAAATAATCATCTTTATATGCATTACAAGGGGTTGATCATGCATGCAACTTGATTTTGTTGATATTTAGCTTGTATATATGTTGAATGATGGCTGGGAATGTATTGTGGATGAGTTGTGATCGGAAATTTGAGTGAAAAATGGCAAGAGGCCGCAGCCCGTCGCCGGCGCGGTCGTGGACGCGGGACGGAGGCTGGACCGCACCGGAGCTGCTTGCAGCAGCCTTCCGGGCGCGGTCAAGGCCGCGGACGGCGGCGCGGTTAGGGTTCGACCGCGGCTGGGCCGAGTTCCCCGTGAGCCGTTGTTTTCCCTCGTTGTTTTGATCGATTTTCATAAGCTATAGTCTAGTATCTTTCATGCATATTATTGAGAGGTTATTAGCATGATTTTAATGTGAAATATAGTGAGATACTTGGTCTTGATATTATATTGATTATGATTATAAAAATGTGTTATTAATTATATTTATAAAGACTTGGTTAATAGAAAGCTAGAACAAATGAGAGGAGTAGAAACTCAATTGTATGAATATGCGAGCATGTTGAAATGTCTTGCTAAAATATATAATTGCTACATGTGAATTTGAAGGAGCTTTATGATTTGGTAAATCATAAATGGAACAAGGCAAGGTAGAGATTCTTGATTAATAGAAAGGATTGGAAATCTTAGATTAAATATAGTAAGCATATTATGAGCTAGATAGTTGATCATGGAATTGATTCTAGGAAGAGTATGATAGATTTTATTCAAGGGTGATTTAAATGAATTATTAATATGTTGTGATTATGTGGTCTATGAATATGTGTCTTATTCTTGTTTGGTGATTGATATGTCAAGGAGAACGCGTTGGGCAAGGTCTTGCTTTCGAGCAACCGCCGCGCAATCTAAATTCATAAGATTAAAAGGTGGGCTTTTATTATAAAAAAAATTTAAAGCATGAAAAATGTTTTCTTTTAAAAAAAAATCAAATGTATGAAAAAGGTTTTGTTTCAAAGTTGTTGTTATGCCAAAATGGTTTTGTGAATCATATATGTACCTCTGAAGCCAGAAGAACTTGGCCAGAGAGAATTAAGACGTCAGTAAAATGCACCAAGGTTTAAAATCCTTGCGCAACTTTTGACTGATTGCGAGCCCAAGAAGGTCTTTGCTCTTGCGCCGCAGTACCAAGAGCTAAAACTCTGGTATGTCATACTGGTGGCCTGTTGCCCCAGTCTGTTAATAGTTGAGTGGATCAACCGCGGGCTGACACTCAAGGGGGGATAAGGTGGGTAAAGTCGATCGTATCTCGATGGGCATTCCGAGATCAGTGCACTTTGATGACAGTGGTTGAGTGGATTATGCCATTCCCAGCTGTACATCGTGACTTGGAAGTAGGCCTACTTCCAAGCCACACACATTGAAACAGATTATGATCACACGTTAAATGTTTAACCTTGCAAGGTATCTGAAACTGTTTTATAAGCATGAGAGGATTTCTAAAGCAAAACCTCATGGCTTATCAAACTAAGGGCATAACAATTTATATTTGTATTGTTTTCGGGGATGTGTTCACTGGGTACACGGTGTACTCAGCCCCTGCATGTTATTTCTAAAACATGTAGGTTAAAGCTTGGTGTAGCGGAGGTGGTAGCAGGAATGTGTGAGCAGTCCCAACCAGAGCTTGATCCTGAGATATGTATCTTCATATACATATCTCCACTACGTAAATCTTCGCTGCATTGAACCTCTGAAACCAAACTTCCCCTTATTTTGTATATACTTACCGTGTTGCTTTTGAACTCTATTAGATGATGGCTCTTTTGTATGAACTTAATCCTATAATCATTTATCAAATGTCAGCTTCCGCTTAGTCTTATTCATAATAGTGTCACTTGGTGAGAAATCTCGAGAGATTAACCCGTCGCGCTCTCATAAGCCGGGGAAGCTAAATGGGGGCGTGACAATATTAGTTGATATGTTTCTCAAAAAATATTTATATTATTGACACGACTAATATGTATATAAAATATATTTAAGAAAATTCGCATGTAATATGAAAATAAATAACGTTGCAATTTGAGAGGAGACTGTGGGGTTTCTTTATTAAATTTGACAGCTATTGGACTTTGTCTTCCACCTACTTAATACAAATGTAATTTAAATTTGTGGTCTCCTATTTATAAATTTTTTCCATGCAATTTACAAAATCTTTTAGTAGAACAGGTACAATTTAAAATCACTACATGAAATGTTAAAATGGCGTACCATATGCACGATTTGATCAAATGGATCGAACCAAATTCATACATAGGTATTTTACTATCTAACTCAATTAAATCAGATCGTAAAATCTTATAAGATCGTTGTATATCCCAATATATTTTATTTATTAGTTTGAAATGCACACCACATACATATATAATAGTTATATTACTTTCATTATACTCCCTCCGTCCGAAACAATTGTCTTGTTTTCCTTTTTCGTCTGTCCCAAACAATTATTCTCTTACCTAAAATGGAAAGTTAATACACACTCATTAATAAAATACTAATTTCCTCTATCTCTACTTGCATTGGTATCTGTGTCATTTTCAAACAAGACAATTATTTTGGGACGGAGGGAGTAATACATATGTTATTACTATATAATACATAACAAGTGCAAAATATAATAATGAATGATGATTTCGTTGAAATAAACATGTTACATTTTATCTATCATATTGTGCATTATATACTGTAACTTCATGCATTATATTGTGCAATTGCATTCATTATATAAGAATGTGTGTGCTGTTACGAGAATAATGCATATTATTTATGGTATTACTTTTATTTTAAAGAAAAATTATATTACTTTCATTATAATCATATGTTATTGCTATATAATACATAACACGTGCAAATATAATGATGAATGATGATTTCGCTGAAATACACATGTTGCATTTTATCTATCATATTCTGCATTATATACTATAATTTCATGCATTATATTGTTCAATTGTATTCATTATATAACTTCATGCATTATATTGACCTCGACATGCATTATATATCTAGCAAACATTCATTATATACCTAACAAACATGCATTATATAATATAGTGATATACATTTATATAATATAACAAAAAAATACATAATTAAAAATAAGTAATATATAATCAACTTTTATAACAACTATGATATTATCTACAGTATGCAAAGAGTGTGAATTTCAATTTTTTTTTTGATCTTGCAAGAAAAAAGTTATTGCATTTTATCTATCATATTCTGCATTATATAATATAACTTCATGCATTATATTGTGCAACTTTATTCATTATATAAGAATTTGTGTACCGTTACGAGAATTATGCATATAATTACTAATTTTCATTTTTTACGATAATTTTTAAATCGAAACATATGCAATAGGGATATCGTTTGAAAGATAATTAAATTACCTTTAATTTGATATATGATACATTAAAAAATAATCTAAATCGAAGGATAAAGATTTAGGATGATTTTAGAGGAGAGAAAAAAATATTACAAAATTACCCTTTAATGCATGTTTTACTACAATATAATGCAGACGAGATTTATTTAGTCTTGAGCGTTGGATCACCAATTGGATATGTAACGCCCCTCGAAAATTTTAAATGTATTTATCGAATTTTCAAAATTTATATTTTGTCATCGAATTTAATTCGAAGCTTTGCGATCGATTTGAATAGGAAACTCATCATTTTGGGAATTTATTTAATTGCCAATCTCATTTCAAGTAGGGTAATTAAATATTAAATTAATAATTAGCCTCGATAATTTATTCGATAACCCGACATTTTAGTATCGGGATAATATCGATCGATAAATATTCGGGAGTAAACGAAATATTACGGTCTCCCGTGCAATGACGCGAAGAGATGTGGAGTTGAAGTGAGGTGATGTTAAAGTGACCGATGTGACAAGCGAATGACAACCACTTTAACCTTTTTGACTTTCGGTAATTCCGAATTTACCCTCGCCTCCCTTCTATAAATAGAAGGCTTCACCCACAAGTTTTACTTTCACTTTCTCTCACACTTCTCTCCAAAGAAATTCCGGCGAGATTTCCGACGACATTCCGGCGAGCTCCGACGAAGCTCCGGCGAAGTGTTTTCAAGGTAAAACTATACCTTTTCGGAACCCTCTCTTCGTTTCCTTTCCCTTTCCAACCTTAGATTTCCATTTTCTTTTGTTTTGAAGTAAGAAAGCAAGGAATCAAAGGTTGATCAAGCTCACGAAGCTCAAAGAACGTCCTAGAGGTATAGATCGAACCTCTCTCTAGCTATTTTGACGATTTAAGCATGTTGTGATTTTTGCCCTAGTTGATAAATGTGATGATCTAGGCTTGATATTGAGATTATGAGTACGTATGCATGTTTAGCATGTTATATTATAAGCCTAGAAACGATATATCGACCTAGGAATCGATTTGTGTTGATTTTGGAGTATTTTTGGTATATTGTCCAAATATGGTAATATTGCGGTTAAATCTCAATTCCAACATGTTTTGACGGTTTAAATCATGTCTAGACTCATTATACTTGTTAGAAAACCATTTGGTGTTGTTAGAAATCGATTGGACGAGCCCGGATAACCGTTTGAGCCAAAAACAAGATTTTCCGCCAAAGGCATTTTAGCCTCTGTTTCGGCCGATATAGGCTTCATCTCGGTCGAGATGGCCATATCGGGCGAGATAGAGTCATCTCGGTCGATATGTTCATATCGGTTGAGATGAACCTCATCCCGGTCGAGACGACTGATAAGCTCATATTTATACTCACTTATCTATATTTTTCTCCATTGT
>JAPKLW010001448.1:65814-87247 GCA_026898455.1 Plectranthus barbatus
TCTCATTTGCTTGAATTCTTCATGATAATTGATATCTCAAGTGCAAGTCTCGTACCCGATGTGCCTCATTTCCTTGAATATTTCCATGTTAATAAATCGGGGCGTGACAAAGTGGTATCAGAGCGAGGTTTGAAAATTTTTCTTTTCGCTCTGAACCGAGGTCCTCCTTGTTTCGAGGCCTCCACCTAGTTAATAAACCGGAAGTGTCCTTACCAGCTCCAGCTCCTGCACTCGTACTCGGCGCCGCATTAAGAAAAGAATCTTGCATAAATTGTTGCATTAAAGTTTAAAGCGCAAGTCTTCTTTTGAAATATGAAAGTTTTCTGCATACATTGTTGCATCTCTTTTATCAAAGTTCATGGAGAGTTCCAATGCATAAATAGTTGCATTCTAATTATCAAAGGTTTTTAGTGCATAAATTGTTGCATTCTCATGAAAGTTTTCCATATGCATTACGAATGCTGTAATTGTAGAGACCTTATTAGAGAACTTAGATGCTTTTAGGGAGCATGTGTTAGTTTACCTTCGCGAGAGACTTAGATTAAGCATGTACTAAGATAGGATTCTTATGCGCCGTAGCCGAACATAGAAGTATTACCTTTATAATTGCGTTATTATCGCTATACGAGTATTTAAATTGCGCAACCTATCATTATTATTAACTCTTATGACTTTACATAATCGCAGATGGCCAAGTCTTTCTTCACTCGTCGCAAACCTCTGCCACGCAACGCCTCAGGAGAACGTCGTGTTAGCTACTTTCGAAGCTACAAGATATGTCGTGGCGACTCTCTGAACCGGTTCCTCACCGACTTCTACAAGTTCTGGGAAGATGCACACCCTCATGGAGTGACCCGTACTGAAGGACTCCGCCGCTTGGTGGAACTGTTGCCGCCTCACTGGCAATCTTGGGCACAAGCTAACTACTCGGACTTCCTCGATAACTCCCCTACTGATGAATCTGATCTAGAAGGATTCATAGCTCTTATTCGTGCACAGAGAGCATCATTCAGAAGCCCTCCTCCTAGCCCACGGGCACATGATCACGAAGCAGGATCTTCTCGAATCCCGATCCCGGTATCTGAAGGAGAAGGCGAGTCTGACTCAGAAGAGGACCCTGAAGAGGATCCATCACTTGGACCAAGTGATGAAGAATTGGACAGCAGTCACTATCCCTACATTTCGGACAAGGATTCGGACGACTCTGAAGAATGCTATGACTATGAGAGAAAGCTATCGGGCGCGTGGAAGAAAGAAATGAAGGAAAGATTGGGTGACCAGTATCAGGACTCAGATGAAGAGCTAGAGACCACCGAAGAAGAAGAAGAGGAAGACGAAGACGAGGAGGAAGAAGATGAAGAAGTGGAAGAGGAAGAAATGGGAGAAGAAGCAAATGAACAAGGAGAAGTCATCCTTGAAATGCCTCAACATGAAGAAGCCGCTCCGATGCCTTTCGATTGGGTGGCAGATAACTGGCCACAACAGTGGCAGCAAGAATGGGCTGACGAACCAGGGAATGTTGATGAAGAAGAAGACCCTGAGGAACTCCCTACTTCCCCTGAGATCATTGACTGCTCCGACGACGGGATGTTCGACTCGTCGGATGATGACTATTGATTGCCAGCTTTGCCTGGACTATTAGATGCATATATGTGATAATTAACCGTTGTAACCATAGGACGTGAGCTTGTAGGGTACCTTGTTGGACCCTTTTCTATTATTCGAATTGATGTAATCGTAAGTAGGATGCCTCCCTTGGGAGAAGATGAATGTTGTAACCTTGGTAGCGGGAAGCCAATTTTCCAACATGGCAACCTCAAGATTTTCTAATAAAAATGCTACCGCCCACTTTCCGGGCCTTCGAATGTATTTATCGGTGTCGAGATAAAGCCTTGCTTAAAATCAATCCTATTCTTAATGACAAGTAGTATCCATAATCTTAGCCATTCCCGAGTATCGAGAGGAGTACCTTCCCTTACATTATGTCGACTTTAAATTATGGAACAACCTACTTTAATCTCGTTATGTCATGGGAAGTATGCAATCCTTCAAAGGATTTTCTTTACGCACTGAGCGTACTAGGAGTTGTGAACTCCCCAAATTAATGACTACTCATTTCGGATGTATATCTTGATGTTATGTCTTCCATCTTAATATTACATCTTCTTGATCGTATAACGATTTATGAAGCATGGACTAATGCCAAATAATGAAGGGAATACTGTCCCTTAAAAGATGGTTGACCCTAAATTGTGGGATAACCTACCTTGTTAAATTGTATCTGTCAATTGTTGTTTCTTATCGCAATACTTGAAAGGATTTTTTTTTCGATACGCATTGTGCGTATTTAGGGTCCTGAATACCCTTTTAACGACTAATTACTTTGCAGAATGCCACCTAGAGAAGCCCCTGCTAGAGGCCGAGGCCGAGGACGAGGTCGAGGCCGAGGACGAGGACGAGGCCGTGGAAGAGGCCAACCTCAAGTGAACCCAGAGGGACTAAATCCGAACCAAGGCGAAGTTCCCCAACCAGAACAAAATTGGGAGCACTATAACGGGGAAATGCAACCACCACCCGCCGAGCCTAGAAGAATCGGGGAGATCTTTACCCGACAGAATCCGCCGCTGCTAGACGGAACCGAAGATCCACCTAAAGCTGAAACATGGATAAAGTCCATGGAAAGGATCTTCCGAATACTTGATTGCACTGACGGAGAGAAGGTCCAGTGCATTTCCTTCCAACTGACTGACGAAGCCGAACATTGGTGGGATACTTATGTGAAGACGCTCACTCCTGAGCAAGAAGATGCCCTAACCTGGGATCAATTTAAAGCAGAATTCTACACCAAGTACATCCCTCTGACGTACCGAGTCCAGAAACAAGCGGAATTTCACCGCCTTGTGCAAGGAGAAATGTCTGTAACTGAATATGATCGGATGTTCAATAGCCTGTCGAAGTATGCTCCAGACGCAGTGAACACCGAGCAGAAGAAGGCACTTCAATTCATGTCCGGATTGAAAACAGACATCCAAGCTTCACTTGCTTGCTTAACGGGGTTAGATTATACCGACGCACTTCAGCGAGCCTTGAATATTGAAGCAGCACTAAAGAATGGACTGCGAGCTGCTCTTTTGGCCAACAAACCCGAGCAACCTACTGGATCAGGAACAAAGAGAAAGCAGGATGATGTTGCACAGACCCAGGCAACTGGACAGAGGAGAAACTGGCAGGGCAGCCAAAATTTCCGCAACAATCAAAATGAGAATCAGAGGAATTTCCAGAACCAATGGAACAACCGCCAAGGAAACCTTGCTGTCAAACACTGCAACCGCTATGGAAGAAACCACCCGGGAGAATGCGTTGCATTACGTGCCAACTGCTACAACTGCGGGAAGATGGGACACTATTCGTCACAGTGTCGCCAAGGCAACAATCGCCAGGATTTCCGGAATCAGCGCCAAGGCAATCAAGGCAATACTCAACTGCGAGCACTGCAAGGCCAGCAGAAACCGAAGAACAACCGCAACCGTGCTATTCAAGAAAGGCCGATTCAACAAGTGCCTCCGCAGCCACAACCGCAACAGCAACCGCCGCAGCAGCCAAATCAACATCAGCCAGCTCAGCAGCCAGCACGTCAAGGAAGAGCCTACGCTCTCGAACAGCCAAAGGAGAAGGAAGATCAGGGAAACCTGACAGGTATGGGACTAGTAAACCAGTCACCGATCATCGTGCTTTTTTGACACTGGCGCATCGCATTCATTCATATCTGAAGACTGTGTCCAGAACCTAGGGCTTAGTACCGAGAGAACTAAGAACGATTTGTGTGTAATCACCCCGACCGGTGGATCAACTCTCTCAAACTTTATCTGCCCGACCCTAGAAATCTCTTTTGGAACAGGCATATTAAGAGCCAAAGGTTTAAACGTCCTACAAATGAAAGATGTGGACGTGATTCTAGGAATGGACTGGTTGGAAGAAAACCAAGCTACCATTCAGTGCAAGGACAGGATCGTGTCTTTTGAGCAAGCTGGAAGAGAACCAGTGTACTTGCATAGAGTTCGGAAAGGAACAAGGATTCCCCTAATCTCTGCCATGCAAGCATACAGATTGGCCAGTATAAAGGATAGTCAAGCTTTCCTTGTGTATCTCAATGAGGATGCCAAGAAGGACATTACTGTCAAGGATGTAGATATCATAAGGGAATTCGAAGATGTTTTTCCCGATGAGCTACCTGGATTGCCGCCAGATAGGCAACTGGAAATTGTTATTGACCTTGAACCAGGTGCAGCTCCTATCTCAAAAGCTCCGTATAGAATGGCCCCCAAGGAACTGCAAGAGTTGAAGATGCAGTTGCAAGAATTGCTAGATTTGGGATTCATCCGACCCAGTGCATCGCCTTGGGGAGCGCCTGTTCTTTTTGTGAAAAAGAAAGATGGATCTATGCGCACTCACCTTGAAGAATAAGTATCCACTCCCAAGGATAGACGACCTCTTTGATCAACTTAAGGGAGCAAAGGTCTTTTCGAAGATTGACCTTAGGTCCGGATACCACCAGCTCAAGATCCGTTCAACGGATATTCCCAAGACCGCATTCAGAACAAGATATGGCCACTATGAGTTTGTAGTGATGCCTTTTGGATTGACAAACGCACCAGCAGTATTCATGGATCTTATGAATCGTGTGTTTCATCCATATCTAGATAACTTTGTTCTAGTTTTCATAGATGACATCCTTGTCTACTCGAAGAGTGAAGAGGAACATCGAGAACATCTGAGAACAGTCTTGAGAACCCTGCGAAAGGAGAGACCGTACGCCAAATTCAGCAAATGTGAATTTTGGTTAAAGGAAGTGATGTTCCTAGGACACATAGTATCCGCTGAAGGAATTAAAGTGGACCCAGCTAAGATACAAGCTGTCAAGGAGTGGGAAGCTCCTAAAAACCCGAACGAAGTTCGAAGTTTTCTTGGACTGGCAGGATATTATCGCAGATTTATTGAGGGATTTTCCAAAATTGCCAGACCAATGACGCAACTTCTGAGGAAAGGAATCAAGTATACCTGGACTGAAGAGTGCGAAGCGAGTTTCCAACGCTTGAAAGAACTCTTAACCACTGCCCCAGTCTTAGCAGTACCAGAAGCTGATAAAGACTATGAGCTGTATACTGACGCCTCCAAGAATGGTCTAGGTTGTGTATTGATGCAAGAAGGCAAAGTGATTGCATATGCATCACGTCAATTGAGGACGCATGAATTGAACTACCCAACCCATGACCTAGAACTAGCAGCCATTGTGCATGCACTGAAGATTTGGAGACACCATCTCTATGGAGCTAGATGTGCAATCTTCACTGACCACAAGAGCCTCAAATATTTCTTTGAGCAAAAAGATCTGAATATGAGACAAAGAAGATGGTTAGAACTAGTGAAGGACTATGACCTGATCATTAATTATCATCCAGGAAAAGCTAATTCAGTAGCTGATGCGTTGAGCAGAAAGTCTCCAGCCAAAGCTTGTGCTGTGATAACACAACGGGATGAATTGATCAAGGATTTTGAAAGGTTGAATCTTAAATTAGTCACACCACCAGAGACGGTGAGTACTAGAATAGCAGCCTTGTTGGCAAGTCCTGATCTAAGGACGAGAATTGTGGAAGCGCAAAGGAAAGATGAAGGTTTGGAGAAGATACGACTTCAAATTCGTGAGAAGAAAGCCGCAAACTTTCAAGAAGCTTCCGATAATGCCATAACGTACGACGAAAGATTATGTGTGCCGAAGGTTGATGATTTGAAAGAAGAAATCATGAGAGAAGCACATGAAACGCCGTACACCGCTCACCCTGGAAGTACGAAGATGTACCAAGACTTGAAGTCTAAATTTTGGTGGGAAGGCATGAAGCGAGACATAGCCCTGTTTGTAGAACGATGTTTGGCATGTCAACAAGTAAAAGCATTGCATCAAAGGCCGTATGGAAAGTTACAGCCTCTTGATATTCCTGAATGGAAATGGGATGCAATAGCTATGGATTTTGTAACCGGTTTACCTAAATCTCAAAGAGGAAACACTGCTATTTGGGTAATTGTGGACCGCCTAACCAAGAGCGCACACTTTCTGCCAATTCAGATTACGTACGGATCAGATAAGTTGGCTCAGCTTTATGTCAAGGAAATCATACGACTGCATGGAGTACCAACGACGATCACATCTGACAGAGATGCGAAGTTCACATCTCGATTTTGGACTAGCTTACAGAAAGAGCTCGGAACTCGATTGAACTTCAGCACTGCATTTCACCCTCAAACTGATGGTCAGACTGAGAGAACCATTCAAACCCTAGAGGATATGCTCAGAACAGTCGTTCTAGACCGAGGGGTAAAATGGGAAGCCGTTCTACCATTGATCGAATTTGCATACAACAACAGCTTTCAAGCCACCATTGGAATGGTCCCATATGAAGCACTTTATGGAATAAAGTGCAGATCTCCCTTGTATTGGGATGAAGTCAGAGAACGGAAGGTTTTAGGACCTGACTCAATTGCTGAGATGATAGAAATTGTTCGACAGATCCGTACTAGAATTAAAGAAGCTCAAGATCGACAGAAGTCCTATGCTGACAAGAGACGAACTGAGTTGACTTTTGAAGTCGGAGACAAAGTATTTTTGAAGATATCGCCCTCTAAAGGGATTATTCGTTTTGGAGCTAGAGGCAAGCTTAGACCTCGATATATTGGTCCTTATGAGATTCTAGAAAGAATTGGAGCCGTAGCATACCGTTTGGCTTTGCCACCGAGTTTCGGAAATGTTCATAATGTCTTTCACGTGTCACAATTGCGGAAGTACGTTTTTGATCCAAGACACGTTATTCATCAAGATGAAGTTCAGCTCCAGCCCGATCTAACTTATGAAGAAGGACCAGAAGCTATCATGGATTTCAAAACGCAAGAGCTCCGCAACAAGAAGATCAATCTTGTCAAAGTTCTTTGGAAGCATCATGGCACTGAAGAAGCAACGTGGGAACTTGAAGACAAGATGAAGGAAAAGTATCCCGAGCTGTTCTTATAAATTACGAAATTTCGGGACGAAATTTTTTTGTAGTGGGGGAGGATGTAACGCCCCTCGAAAATTTTAAATGTATTTATCGAATTTTCGAAATTTATATTTTGTCATCGAATTTAATTCGAAGCTTTGCGATCGATTTGAATAGGAAACTCATCATTTTGGGAATTTATTTAATTGCCAATCTCATTTCAAGTAGGGTAATTAAATATTAAATTAATAATTAGCCTCGATAATTTATTCGATAACCCGACATTTTAGTATCGGGATAATATCGATCGATAAATATTCGGGAGTAAACGAAATATTACGGTCTCCCGTGCAATGACGCGAAGAGATGTGGAGTTGAAGTGAGGTGATGTTAAAGTGACCGATGTGACAAGCGAATGACAACCACTTTAACCTTTTTGACTTTCGGTAATTCCGAATTTACCCTCGCCTCCCTTCTATAAATAGAAGGCTTCACCCACAAGTTTTACTTTCACTTTCTCTCACACTTCTCTCCAAAGAAATTCCGGCGAGATTTCCGACGACATTCCGGCGAGCTCCGACGAAGCTCCGGCGAAGTGTTTTCAAGGTAAAACTATACCTTTTCGGAACCCTCTCTTCGTTTCCTTTCCCTTTCCAACCTTAGATTTCCATTTTCTTTTGTTTTGAAGTAAGAAAGCAAGGAATCAAAGGTTGATCAAGCTCACGAAGCTCAAAGAACGTCCTAGAGGTATAGATCGAACCTCTCTCTAGCTATTTTGACGATTTAAGCATGTTGTGATTTTTGCCCTAGTTGATAAATGTGATGATCTAGGCTTGATATTGAGATTATGAGTACGTATGCATGTTTAGCATGTTATATTATAAGCCTAGAAACGATATATCGACCTAGGAATCGATTTGTGTTGATTTTGGAGTATTTTTGGTATATTGTCCAAATATGGTAATATTGCGGTTAAATCTCAATTCCAACATGTTTTGACGGTTTAAATCATGTCTAGACTCATTATACTTGTTAGAAAACCATTTGGTGTTGTTAGAAATCGATTGGACGAGCCCGGATAACCGTTTGAGCCAAAAACAAGATTTTCCGCCAAAGGCATTTTAGCCTCTGTTTCGGCCGATATAGGCTTCATCTCGGTCGAGATGGCCATATCGGGCGAGATAGAGTCATCTCGGTCGATATGTTCATATCGGTCGAGATGAACCTCATCCCGGTCGAGACGACCTATTCCATTTCATTTCGGTCGATTGTATTCATTTCGGTCGATTTCATTCCATCTCGGTCGATATGCTCATATCGGTCGAGATGAATCTCATCTCGGTCGATATGCTCATATCGGTCGAGATACATTCATTTCGGTCGACACACCCATCTCGGTCGAGATGCATTCCATCTCGGTCGAGACAGAATGAAATTTCTCACATTTTGTCCTTTCTTCGACCGATTCGATTTATCTTTCATACCTTTCGATACCCTTCATACCAATCAATTCCAATAACATTTCCTTGGATTCTAAATCCTTCATTCAATTAATTCAAATCCAAATTTGGTTTCGTTTGATATTTCTTGTATCAATCAACGAAGAAATGTTATCTTTCATAACTTCTCCGAAAATCCTTGTAAATTCAAATCAATCAAATTGCTTGATCAAACTCTTGTAACTCGAACTTTCTTTGAAGCCTATTGTTAAACCAAACTTGTTTAACCTCAACTTTGGAATCTTAATCCGATCTTACCTAAGATCGAGAATTTCCTCGATTATTTTGTTGAAACAACTTGGTGAGTTCTTATACTCTCAAGCAATGTACGATGATTCATAATGAATATGAAACATCTTTCAATCTTGAACTCTTGAAAGTGCATAGTCACTTGACGAAGTCAATTGTTTATTCAATCAAATTGAACCCATGTTTCTTGAATTAATGCTCGATATTGAATCACGAGCTATTGATGTAACGTTTGGCTACCTAGTTCGTCAAACTAAATTGCCAAGTCATTCTTCTATATCCTTATCCGATGGCTCAAACGTGAGAAGTCCAAGATCGATTAAGAGTCTAGAATTATTTGATGAGTTAGATATTAAATAAATCTATTATTCCTTGAGAATTTACTCGTATTCCTTATGTAATAGGGAAAGGGAAGGAGAAGATCGATATCTAGATCAATCAATCGCGTAACCGCACCTACTCAAGGTGGGCTTTCTTTACCCCTATATAGTGGGCCAAATTAAATACATGAAAATAATGTTTTCTTTTCAAAGCATATCAAGCATGAAATGAAATGTTTTGTTTTAAACTGTTTTGTCATTGCCTACTGTTTTGTGTTTGCTATCTGTCCTCTCAGTGGGGGAACCCCACTCAGAGAAGAACATCAAACGTATTCAACGTGGATGTTGACTCCGCGTATTGCGAGTCTTATCGATCGTACCCAGGTAGTGAAAGAGATACCTCGGGTTAGTGCACTATGATGCTGACATGTTAGGGGTCATGCCCTACTCGGACTAGCATCGTGACTGTGGTAGGTGGCCACCTCCCAGTCACATAATCAATTGCAGATAGTTTAACTAGTAAAAAGGAGCATGCTCATTCATGAAATGTTTTGGTGCAATGGGAGGATTTCAAACTTAAAACCCCATGTGCGACCCGATTAAAAAGGCATGACAAACTTATATGTATGTATGTTTTCGGGCACGTGTTCACTAAGTACAATTTGTACTTAGCCCCTCGCATTATTTCTAAAATGTGTAGGTTAAAAGAAGCTTTTGGAGCAAGAGTACGAGGTAGCAGAGGAGTAGAGCTGAAGATTCTTTTTGTAATAGTTAGATGCGGAAGTGTGTATCTTCATATACATACTTCCTTGATAACTTTCCGCTGCTAAACTCAATGTCTTTTGATTAGACTTTTGTCATCATCCATATTGTTATAAACTCTGATATTTAAATTACTCAAGAAGCTACGATCCCTTCTTGAGGAGGCACCCCTTTTATATCTTTTGCTTAACTTGAGATAAGTGTGGTGATTCTCTCTCATTTGCTTGAATTCTTCATGATAATTGATATCTCAAGTGCAAGCCTCGTACCCGATGTGCCTCATTTCCTTGAATATTTCCATGTTAATAAATCGGGGCGTGACAGGATAGCCGAGATTAGTTCTTATTTTCACATGGTAAGGAGAGTTCTCATATGATCACTCCCCTATATATATATATATATATATAGAGTAGTGATCATATGTTACCCATTCTCTAAATGTTATATGAGACCAAATCTCAACCATTTATATTATCAATCTAACGGTTATTAAATTATGAATTAATTTTTATTTTTAATGTGTAAATATAAATTAAGGGTGTATTAGGTAGATTAGGTAATTAATTTATATTATTCTCTTTCATTAACCAATCACACTTTTTTTTTCCTTCTCTCATCATTTTTCTCTCTCCTCTATAATTCCTATAAAACTTTAAATAATCATAACTTCTTCAATTTGAATTATTTTTTCACTTATTATATACTCCCTCCGTCCCATTAGATTAGTCCAGTTTGGTTTCGGCACAGAAACCAATGTTTGTGAGTGTAGTGGAATTAATATTTTATTGATGTGAGGAGATTTTTTTCCATTTTAGGAAAGTGGACTAATCTGGTGGGACAGACGAAAATGGAAATATGGACTAATCTGGCGGGACGGAGGGAGTATCAAATTAGGGCAAAAACTTGCGTTAGGCAGGCCTAAACGGTTTAGGCGGGTTTTATCCTACCCAAATGGGTTGACCCATCCCAAATAGGGTTTATTAATCCCAATTAGGGTATATTATATGGGTTTGGGCTTGGGTTAATGGATAAAACCCGCCTAAATCGTTTAGGCCTGCCTAACCCAAGACCTTCCCTCAAATTAAAGATAATTTAATTACCTTTCAAACGAAATCCTTATTGCATATGTTAGGTATAAGGTAATTGTAGCAAAATCAAATAATGTAATAGTTAAAACTAAATAATGTAACATAATAATAAGAATAATGTAATACTGTATACTAATTAAGAGAATTACAGATTGATGAATAAAGAGAACTATTTGTTTCTTTTTTCGGCAAGAAATCAAACATTAATAATGTAATATAAAATGAACACATAATGTACCAATCAGTCGATATACAATGTTGGGAAATTTGTCTAATGTTTCCTCCCTCAGTAGCTTATTTGTATAGATTGTAGTTTTGGTGGATCAAATCCTAAGTCCTACCAGCGTCAGTTGTCTCTAGATAGCTCTAGATCTGGTCTTAAATGTAAAGTCTTGTTTAGGTCTTTGAGTTGTAAGTCGCAGCTGATCAAGACTCGTGCTGACACTGTTCACCAGCATGAGAAGCGCTTATGACTGGGACTGTTCACCAGTTGGGAAGGGTTTCATCAGCAGGCGGCTGACAAAGACTCGTGCTGACACTGTTCACCAGCATGAGAAGCGCTTATGACTGGGACTGTTCACCAGTTGGGAAGGGTTTCATCAGCAGGCGGCTGACAAATCTTACCAGCAGAATACGTGTTCTTGCTTACACTATTCACCAGCGGTGATTTCACCAGTCATGGGAGATTCCAAGAAGAATTAACATCCAGACATTTGGTAGACTTAGATTATGCCAGGGCAAGTCACCAACAGAGACTGCCAGCACAAGATCACCAGTATGATCTACCAGTCAGATGTTACCAGCAGAATTCCAGATTCTCTCTCCCAGCGCCGTAGAGACAAAAAGAAGATTCGCTGAGGAATCGACTGACAAAGTATGACTAGGAAGGGGATACCTTAAAGTCTATCTATCAGAAGACACCAGTCTTATTCCTCGAACTGACTAATAAAGCCGTTCTGACACAAAGAGATCTGTGTCAGATAAAGCGATCAAAGGTATGGATCCTTTCCGGAAAAACATACCTACCGCCGTCAGAAGGACATCCCAGGTCTGACACCTTTCCGGATGAGTCCAAACGGCTAGAAAGTTTGAATCAGATCCCGCGTCTATAAATACGTCGGAACCGTCAACATTCAAACCCCCGAAATTCTTACGCACGAACTAGCAAAAACGCTATCAAAATACTTACAGAACTTTCGAGGCTTTCCATAAGCTTTCCGTGTGTTGATTTATCAAACACGAGACTTCAAGTTTTATACTTGTAAGTTAAAGATCTCATTAGGTGTTCTTTCTCTTCCGAGAGAGTTCACAGCAGCTCCTGTGCATCCCAGCACTTGAGTTATTACGGGCGTACCTTGCCGTAGTGAGATTTACGTTCTTGGGAGAACTAAAACACCCAATTAGCTGAGGAGGTTGAAGTGACGTGCTCGCACTCCGCCAGCTGAGAAGAGTTGAAGAGGGAACCAGGACCGGGAGCGGTTGATCTAGTGAACTGGTGGACAAGGCATTCACCAGCTAGAGATAGATCGTAGGACACCTGTAACCGATTACTCTTAGTGGAATTTCCAGTGCTTCGACTGGAGAGTGGACGTAGATCGATTGATCGAACCACTATAAAATTCTTTTGTTATTTATCAGCTTTCTGCTCTTCAGTCATATTTTAAACCCAGCACTCAAGTGTTGGAGTATATTCTGAAACTGATAGATAACTGTGCAAACAAGGCTAAATATTCTAAGTTTTGATACACCAGCTGACAGGTCCCAGTCAGCGGTGTAACCAGCGTGCAAGAAAACACTTTATCACTATTTCCGCTGCTAACGTTCATACTCTGAAAATCGGGACCAACATACAATGCACCATTCAGGCAATACTTTTATCAATGTCATGCAACCGCAAAAAAAAAGACATGAATAATATAATATACAGTCAAATAATGTAATATACAATCAATACATAATGTATCATTCGGACAACTCTTTGATCTATATCATGCAACCATAAAAAATACATACATAAATAATGTACATACGGTTGAATAATGTACTATAAAGCCGATACATAATGTACCACAACACATATTGTACCATTCAGGCAACACTTTGATCTATATACTGCAACGCAAAAAAACAGATATGAATAATGTAATACTCATGTGACACATAATGTATCACTCAGTCGATGCACAATGTACCATTCATGCAACAATTTGATCTATATCATGCAACCGAAAAATAAACATGGATAATATAATACAAAGACGACACATAATGTAGCACTCGAACACCTTTTTTATGTATAAATTGCAACCGCAATTGTGAAATCAAGATTTTCCCCAATTTTTATAAGAACATCATCGAAATTAGGTAAGTATACTATATCATTACATTATTCTCTATATTATGGTACATTATTTAGCTTTACCTATTACATTATTTAGTTTTACTTCGATTATCTTATTTTGGACATATGTAATAGGGATTTCGTTTGAAAAATAATTAAATTATCTTTAATTTGATATATAGTATGTAAAAAAATAACTTAAATTGAATGAGTTATGATTATTTAAAATTTTATAAGAATAATAAAGGAGAGAGAATATTGATGGGAGAGAGAAACAAGGAATAACGTAACATTGGATTGGTTAATGAGAAATAATAATATAAATTAATTACCTCATTACCCTTATTATATATTTAATAATTAAAATTTAAACTTAATCCTATTCATCCAAATTCAAATTGGAAGGTTGGATTTTAGTCTCATATAACATAGTAAAGCTAGGTAACCATATAATGCAACCATATATATATATATATATATATATATAGAGAAGGGATCGTGTAAAAAAATATTCCACTGTAAGAAAAAAGAATGAATCATGTCCATCAGATAAAAAAAAATCAATGGCTGATATGCAAACAAGCAATGACTAAAACACAATCAAGCAACAAAATAATCAAGCAACAACTTAAATACAATCAAGCAACATTGTAATCAAGCAACAGCCTGAACACAATCAAGCAACGTCATAAACACAATCAAGCATCTTTCTCACTTTCTCACGTTAAGAATTTTCTCACTGGATCCGCTCCCTATATATATATATAACACAATCAAGCATCTTTCTCACTTTCTCACGTTAAGAATTTTCTCACTGGATCCGCTCCCTATATATATATATATAGGGAGCGGATCCAGTGAGAAAACTCTTAACGTGAGAAAGTGAGAAAGATGATTGATTGCATTCACGGTATTGCTTGATTGTATTCAGGTCGTTGCTTGATTGCAATGTTGCTTGATTGTGCTTTAGTTGTTGCTTGATTATTTTGTTGCTTGATTCAATATCAGCTATTGATTTTTTTAGATCTGATGGACATGATTCATTCTTTTTTCTCACATGGGGATTTTTTTTTACATGATCCCTCCTCTATATATATATATATATATATATATATATATATATATATATATATCTATATCGACCAATCCATCCAGTTGATAAGTAAAAATAATTTGATGGTAACAAAAATTAAACAAGACGACTAAAAAAGATTAGACATTACAAATAAATTAAGATTATAATATAAATATTTCATTGTCCATATTTCAATGAAGCTAAATCAAATTCTCATTCTTCTTCTCACTTTTGTGTTCCACCTGCTTCCTTTCTTTGCTATCTTCGTTAATGTAATGCCTCTCCAAAATATTAATGTAATTATCAAATTTATGAAAATAATATTATTATTGCAACATTTTTAATTCGGAGATTTCGCTTTTGAGCGATTTTGCAAACTTGTAATGTATCATGCTGTACCGAAAACTTTCGGTACAATAACGACATAACCATCTTAATATTACGGTATACTGGTACATACCGTACCGAAAATATAATAATATTGTTAGGAGAATTGTCGATTCAGCACCCAAAAAATAATTTAATTATCGATTCAGAACCCGCAAGATCAATTCTTAATCCATGACCTGATCAATCTAGGACCTGATATTCAGGTCCTGGATTGAGAATTCCTTGATCTTTTGGGACTTGAATTGCGAATTTTTGTGATCTTTCAGGTCCTAAATTAAGAGTTAATATTTTGGGTCCTGAATACTCCGATTTTTTATTTTTTAAATTAAATTAATAATAAAATCTTATATTCTCTCCTCACCTAACAATATTATTTGTTTAAATAAATTTATTGAATAAATATCAATAAAAAATTATAAAAATTAAAGTATATCAAAAATCACATTATGTTAACGATACACTGAAAGAATGATATGATAAGATAGTACGTAAATTTTGATAAGAAATAAAATATGGTGGAATAAGTCCATTATAACTTACCGGACCATGCCTTAACTCAATCCATTGGCGCCAATGTTTTATTTTTAATTAAAGATCAAAATTTTAAATTTTTATATATAAGAAACAATTTATAAAATGAGTTTAAAGAATATTTATATAACAATAAACTTAAAGCCCTAAATCCACCCCCAATTCCATTCCCAATCCCACCCACCCCTCGCAGTAAAACCCATAAATTAACTGTTGATATTTGAAGCATAACACATCTGATCTGGCTACATTTTTCGTCTTCTCTCCCTCTCCCTCTCCCTCTCCCTCTCCTCTGTGCTAACTGGTACGTATTATCTATTTCTATTATCAACTTGATCTTCCTCTTCCTCTGTGCGAACTGGTACGTATTATCTACTTTTATAGCTTGCAACAGAAATCGCTCACTCTATCCAACTATTGCTTTGAAAATAGATATTTGGTTGCTTCTGCGTCGTATATTAGTTATGTTTACTCCCTCTTCTGATTATGATTTTCCGGTCGGGATGGAATGTTTTGCTGTGGAACTTCATGTATGGTTCAGAATATTATATTTCTAATGTTGATTCTGATTTGGTAATTTCTTGTCAATGTCGTGTATGATCGATATTGAGTTTTTGCAGCAACACATGTGTGATTTACCTATATAGTAATTTTTTTTCTCTCTCTCAGAGATTGAATTCATTCATGAAATAAAATCCTAGGATCTTCCTTATTCATCTTCCAAGTAAAATCAAAGCTTTTTATGCTTTATAATAGATAAAGCAAAACCCTAAGTCCATCTACGAACATGGAGTTTGAAATCATTATTTGTTTCATATTCTTTTGGTTTTTGGCTGATTGAAATCATATTAAATAAAGTTAATTCCATCAGATTAGTAACTTTTTTTTTAGCAAATTATTGTTAACTTTTTGTTGTATCCTTAATAGTTGATTGTTTCATACTTTGGCCTTTGTGTTATAAATATTGATTAGAGTATATTATCTACTTCTACATTGTTGATCTTCATCTTCCTCTTCATCTGTGCTAACTGGTGCTTATTATCTACTTCTATAACTTGCAACAGAATGAAACACACTATATCCAAGTATTGCTCTGAAAATAGATATTTGGTGGCTTCTGCGTCGTTGCGTTGTATATTAGTTATTTGCTCCCACCCTCTTCTGGTTATGATTTTTGGAGAACAACACATTTTCCGGTTCATATGGAAAGCTTTGATTGCTGTGAAACTTCATGTCTGGTTCAGAATATTGCAAATATTGATTGTGATTTGGTGATTTCTTGTCATACATGAGTGTTTTTGCAGCAAAAATGCTTTGCCTAGAGTTTCATTTGCCAATATAATTATTTTTGCATTCATTCTTGGAATAAAATCCTAGGATATTGATTCCTTCTTCATCTTCCAAGTAAAATTAAAGTTTTTATAATTAGTAAAACAAAAACCTAAAGTCCATCTACGAACATGGAGTTTGATACCATTACTTGTTTCAAATTCTTTTAGCTTTTTTGGGTTGATTTGAAATCATTAAATAGAGTTGATTCCATCTATTAGTACTTTGATAAATCGTAGTATTATTTAATTATTTTCAGCAAATTATTATTTATTTTTTTTTATTTGTGTGGTTTCGTTCATAATTGATTGTTACTTTGGCCTTAGTGTAATAATTATTGATTGGAGTATATTATGTCATAATGAAATTTTATTTCTTCATAATTCTTTGGAGGCTATAAAATAATAATCTTCCATTTTTGGATTAATGTTTAAAGAAGAATTATCACAGTTGAAAGATAGGTTGTAAATGTATGATTTAAATATGAGTTTTAATCTAAAATTCAATAAGTGTCAAGTCTTTAATTAAGAATCTAAAAAGATAATTTAATATTTAGTTAACAATTTTGAGTTTTTTTTTAAATGGATAGTTTTGAAATTTAAATATAATTTGAGATTTGTTCTTCCCTTTAAATCCTTTAAATCATAATAATATGTTTCTGTGATGTGTGCATTTTTGTGATTGATCTGTCAATTCTGTAACAAATTCTTCATTTAACAAATAAGTTTCCTGTTTTGAATGTATCAAAAGCAAGCTCAAAGAATGGATGATCCGGCGTCCACCATTGTCATCGACACCACCACCACCAAATACTACGTCACCTTCGGCGGAACCACCATCGAAACCACCGTGACCCGCAGCCATTCCACAGCGACGGACTGGTTCCTACTGATGACGGCGCTGTACGGTGGAAGTCCGACGGTGGTGGGGCTGGACGTGGAGTGGCGGCCCCAAACCAGCAGGCGCAGAAACAGGGTAGCCACCCTGCAGCTGTGCATAGACGACAGGTGCTTGATCATCCAGCTGCAGCACATGGACGAGATCCCGGAGTCGATCACGGATTTCCTTATGGACCCTGATTTCACCTTCGTCGGGGTTGGGGTTGATGCAGATTTGGATAAATTGTGGACCGATTACGGGATCGACTGCGACCAAACCATGGACGTTCGGGAGGAGGCGCTGGCCCGGTGGCCCGGGGGCTTCAGCAGCGAGTGGCCGGGGTTGAAGGAGCTCGCCGGAGATTTGTGTGGGCTGTGGATGGAGAAGCCGCGGCAAGTTAGGCTGAGTAATTGGGAGGCGTTTCAGCTGAGTGATGCTCAAGTTGAGTATGCATGCATCGATGCTTTTGCTTCTTTCGAGCTCGGCGAATACCTCATGTCGTATGATTCCGATAGTGATTATATATAGGGAAAACTATTAAATATACTTTGATATGATATAATATTAGTCGACTCTTAAAAATACTGCAATGTACTTGTGCTACGAATGTTTAAACCCGTATTTCCATGTATTGTGTGATGACTGGTGATAAGAGGCGGCAACCTCCGATTCAATACAATAATTCGACATGAATTTAATACGAAAAAAATAAGTTGGGTCAACTCATTTCATATTCGGGTCAACTTCAGGTCAAACATGCAAAACCTGATTAAAATTTGGGTTGGATTGGGTTCGGGTCAGTTTTAGGTCAACCCATATAGGGATGGGAATTGGCAAGGCTACCAGGCAAGGAACTTTGGCCTTGTCTACCATAAGTCGGGCTAGGTCAAACCAATTTCGTAAATAGATCAAGCTTAGGCTATTTAAAAGGCTTATTTAACTAAGCAAGTCTTGGTTCAGACTCGACATACTAAGCCTCGAAAATAGACATACTAAGCCTAACAGACCGGTTCATTTAAATAATTATATATTATATAATTAATTAAAATATATATACTTAAATAAAAGTATATTGAATAGATTATTTGTTACTAAATAATTTACTTATCTAAATTATTAAAAATATTTGCTATTGAAATAACATAATATATTTATAACTTAAATATAAAATATACATTATAATTTTAAGTAAGTTATGATAGGTTTTATACATGCTAAAAATCAAGCATATTTCATAAATAAATAAAAAAAGTCAAACTTAGGTCTATTATAGATAATAGGTCAGACCCAGACTTCTTCAAGTTATAGCAGACACAGGCCTACGGGACTAAAGCCCAACCTAATCCGACTTATTCCCACCTCTAGACTCACATAAGCCAAATTACTATTTTAATATTTTATCTTTATAGAATATGCGGTTTCTTGAAGATGAAGAAACGAATATCTATAACTATAGAAGTTCTAGATTGATTATTTAAACAAGAGACCCATAAATTTTTCTTGGCTTTCTGAATTTGCACCACAAGGCACGCTTTAATCTGGAAGGGAAAATTCAAAAAGTTCAAGATTTCAATCGAGAATCTAAAGGTAATTAAATTAGTTAAGATTTTTGAGACTTTTGGAGTGGACGATTCTTCGTAATTACTAACTTTTTTGGTAAATTCCAAATACATTCTCTCAACTATGTAATTTCTTTTTCGTTTTATTTTCAATGTATCAAAAGCAAGCTCTGGTGTAATATCCATGGATCCCACCATCTTGAAATACTACTTCAACGTCGCCGGAACCTCCATTGAAGCCTGTTGGGTATCAACGGGGGAGGTCGCCGGCGTTCATCCTCGCCCTCGCCATGGTTCAGTCCGGTATACACGTAGCAGGGTAATTTCTCCTTCGTCAATGTGATTTCAGCAGCAGTATGCCTGCACCAAGACTAATAAGCAGCGTTCACGAAGACGAGGGCCTGCGGTGCACGAAGTTGATCGGGGGCTGCGGCAACACACAGGGGCAGCGGCAGCGATGGAGCAGCAGCAGCGATGGGGCAGCAGCACTCCGACGCGATGGGCAGCGGAGTTCTCGGCTCAGATCGCCCACGCCAAAATCCCGTTCAACATCAACCAAGTATACCAATCGAAGGACCACAAATGGAGAAAGAACTCGTCGGCAGATGCACTACAGTACTACCAGGAGCGAGTATCACCTTAAACCCACAGCTAGGCCCCTTGCTATACCCACTACACAAAGATACAAGTCACAAAGGGGATGAAATTGGTATTCACGAAGCACACCCAGCCGTTTGGAAGAGGGGGCTGAATTTAAGAGTAATTTGGGGCTTAATTTGGAAGGTGGGAAATTAAGGTAAAGTAGGGCAACACAATTTAGTGGGCTAATATGGGTAGTGGGCTAGTCATGGGCCTATTAACCAACATTCTCCACCTTAGGCCCATTGATGGCACACTACGATTTCAGACGGGTGGCTGGGACTTATATCATCATCGCCGATTTCGGTACCCCTTGGTACCGATACCTGCACAGTCAACAAAGACAAGAAAAACACAAAGACACTAAAGTAAAAGGGGTTAGTTCGTACAGACTAACCACAACCACAGAGCAAGTAATAGCTCCACCTAGAACAGAGCAACACATAGGCCACAAAGCATAAAGAAATGCTAGCAAACCCAACAAACTAACACAAAGCCACAAAGCATGAAGACACAAAGCACACAAGCACAAAACACAAAACACAAAGAAACACGAAGCTCCACCTCAAACTAAAGGCACTAAGGCACCTAGTAAACATCTCCTGTGGTCTCTTCCTCTACCACCACATTAGCTTGTTTACCCTTATTTTGCTTAAGAGGTTTGGGACAATCTCTTATGTAATGGCCAAACTCTCCACAATTATAGCATTTCCTAGAGTCCTTAGTCCACCTCACACCTCTAAAGTTCCTCTCACCACTAGAGCTAGAGGTATGTTTCTTACTAGGGTTCCTATCCTAACATGCATGACTTTCTCTTCAGAACTATCCTGCTTACTCTCAGCAAGTTTTAATTCTCGCTCTTTGCTCTTAAGTCCATTAACTACGGTATCTAACGTCACGGAATCTATACCGTACTTAATGGCAGATTTAACATCACTGTAAGAAGTAGGGATAGCATTTAGCAAGGCCACAGCACTATAGTTATCAATGGTCTTATCTCCAGTTAGAGTGATATCCTGGATCAACTTAGTAAATTCATCTAAATTCTGATCAATACTCTTATCCATGTCTAACTTGAAAGTGAAGAACTTCTCTAACAAGAATAACTTATTGGGTAAAGAACTATCAGTATATAGGCTATTTAACTTATCCCACATATCCTTAGCTGAATCTGAGATTCCCACTTTTCTTAAAACAGAATCAGACAAGTTGAGCACTATAACAGAACGAGCAAGTTCATTCATTTCAAATTTCTTATCAGCAGTTTCATTATCAGCATAAGAATGATCCACAGCTTTAAATACACGTTGCTGAATCAAAACACATTTTATCTTCTCTTTCCAAATGTTAAAATCCATTTTTCCATCAAAGGGAACCATCCCAAATGAATGAGATGACGACATGCTTAAACACAAAAAGGAACAAACCACAGAGCACAAATAAGCAGCGGAAACACCAAGATCACAAATACCCCTAAAATCAACTAACAGCAGCAAAGATCTCAAGCCTACGGCACACAGACCGATCTAGAAATTTAAAATGCACCTACGGCGCCAGTCGGCCGATCTAAGGAATTGAAAGTGCAAGGGATCAAGCTTTATACCTGAGCGGGGCCCTAGGAGAGGGTAACCCGACTTACCTACGCACTCTGGAGCGCAGACGACGTGGAGCTGAAACCACGGCGGGGATGCCCGATGAACCTCCCTCCAACCGTGGCTCTGATACCACTGTTGGGTATCAACGGGGG
>JAPKLW010001448.1:87257-118829 GCA_026898455.1 Plectranthus barbatus
CCACTACACAAAGATACAAGTCACAAAGGGGATGAAATTGGTATTCATGAAGCACACCCAGCCGTTTGGAAGAGGGGGCTGAATTTAAGAGTAATTTGGGGCTTAATTTGGAAGGTGGGAAATTAAGGTAAAGTAGGGCAACACAATTTAGTGGGCTAATATGGGTAGTGGGCTAGTCATGGGCCTATTAACCAACAAAGCCACCGTGACCAATTTGGCCTCGTACTGGCTCGAGCTGATGACGGCGCAAGGCCTACGGCGGTGGGACTGGACGTGGAGTGGTTTCCCTTCATCAGGAACGGCGGGAGGAGAAACAAGGTAGCCACCCTGCAGCTGTGCATCGGCGACAACTGCTTAATCCTGCAGCGGACTACATCCCGGAGTCGATCAATCAGTTTCTGATGAACCCTAATTTCACCTTGGGGTTAATGAAGATGTGTCTAAGTTGAGGACCGATTATTGCAACCAAACCATGGACGTTCGGGCCGAGGCTCTTGCCCGGTGGCCCGGAGGTTTCAGCTGCCCGCAGCCCGGGTTGAAGGAGCTTGCGTGGGCTGTCGCGACGAGTTACGATGAGTCATTGGGATGCATTTCGGCTGAGTCGTGATCAAGTTGAGTATGGAAGCATTGATGCCTTTGCTTCTTTCCTGCTCTCTAATTAAAAAATTTGTGTTACTTTCCGTTTTTGTTGCATGAAATTGATGGTTTGTTATTACAATTGATTCTGTTGCTTGCAAAGTTTAAGCATAATATTGTGCTAGTTTTCCGGACCATTCTTGATGCATGGATTGATTCTAAGCTAATTAAGTGAATATATGAATGCATGAAATTCTATCAGATTTTGAGTAGTGTAGAAGAGCATGAGGGAGGAAGATGAGGCCTTTGGTTGTGAGCATTCCATAGATTGTGATGAAATTAAAGAACAAGGAAAAGTAAGAAAGAAGGCAAGGAAGAGGCTTATTAGAAGCACAATTCCTCAAAGCCATCAAAACCTTCTCCTTCTACACCTCCTTCAATTCATTGGATGCTTCTCACATGAAATATTTTGTTCAAAGGAGTCATCACTTCAACTAATATTCTGACACCATCTTTGAAGGTAAACATGCATGCACCTTACTATTATGGTTAATTACAATCTTGAATCAGCTACTCTCATATTGTGTTAATTTTCATGGATTGTGTATTGCTGTGAAGTTTCTAGATCATTCTTGAATGATAATTTGCCCATTAACTGTTAAGATATGGGGCATTGGAAGTATGTGTAATAGATTAAAAATGTTTTGAAGTTTTTGCACTAATATCTATAACATCAGTATAAGCACACCTATATCCACTTGCTAAAGCTTCTGAAGCATAGAGAACCAATTCAGGACAACAGGGCTAAAATACCTAACAGTTTTAGCCATGAAGTATTTTTGCTATCAGGCCTTCTATAACTACTAACTAGGGGGATTTTCTATTGAGCTGCTTATATTCAAGTATTTCCCAACCCATATTCGTGTATATAATGAATGCTACGTATGAGAGATTTTTATTTTCATATATTTTAAGTTGTGCAAATAAAAACACTGAATGTAATAAAATAAATACACAAAACATTTGTTATATTTATTTTGGATTTATTGGGCAATATATTTACTTAAATGAAGTTGTAATAATAATAATTAATATTATAATACATAGGTTCACAATCCTTCGGAATTGAACCTTTAGGCCCTTGAGAATACCTCACTGGTATTTCGACATACTGTATACTTTCACTATACGACCTACATTGAGTACACCTCGAAATCAAAGGCACTATTGTTAGGATCAGGCCCTAATGGCCCAATCCGCAAGATCACTAGGCAAGCCCATTGAATTCAAAAAACCCAATAACACAAGTCCATCCGGATCAAGTCCATTAGGCACCAGCCAACAATCCAATTACCATGCCAGTTCTAACCGACTCCAAGATTTTCGAGGTCAATCAGAAGTCAGACCAACTATTGCAGAAAAGGCAAAGGCCTCGAAAATATCATTAGGGTTAGTTTAGGACCAAAACAATGTACGAATTATCTCCTTGTGTTTATAAAAAGAGATCTCACCCTCATTTTTACTCACGAATTCTCTTTTTCTTATTTAAGCAAAAACTTTGTCAAACCTCTTACTCAACCCCATCACGAGATCAACCTAATACACACCTTCTTCGCAGTGGCGTACCCAGAAATTTAAAATTGGAGGTACGAGTATAATAAATTCGGGTTATATTATGTAAAAATATTATAAATAATAATAAAAATATATAAATTTATAAAAGGAAAATTTTATTTTGGGGGTACAAGTGTACCCCAAAACACCCCTAGATCCGCCACTGCTTCTTCGTTGCCTTGCTATAATAAGCTTGCCATGGTGTCCATTTTACTTAATTATCGTCTCGTTATTGTGCTTTATTCATTTTATTTGCATTTTCTCTTTATTTGTCTATCGCTATTTGTGGTTTTCGTTAATTATTCTGAGACTCATTATCAAATCGAAATTTGACCTCAACAGTATAAATTGGTCTAAAATCATATTTTGGGGTTTAATATAAAATAATAAAATCAACAATATATATGGTATATCTTATATCTATATAGGGGTGTAATCGAACCGAGTCGAGTCGAGTAGTGTCGTGCTCAAGTTTGACTCGTTTAGTTTCGAGTCGAGCTTCGAACTTTTTAATCGAATACTTTGATGTTCACGAACGTTAACGAGCTTTTATCGAGCCTAAACGAACTTTCTAAATTTAGAATATATTTAAGATTTTCATTATTATTTTGAAGAAAAGGTTATTTATTCTAAAAAAATATCATATTCATGCTCATATTCTAAATATTTTTCATTATTAGATAGATTTATCATTATTGTTACTCTTAATTCATGAAAATATCATTTTTATAAAAATAATTATTTTATATTTCTTACTAATTTTAGCTAACGAGCCTGCTCACGAGTCGAATACTATGATGCTCAAGTTTGGTTCATTTAATAAACGAGCTTTACTAAACGAATTTGAACGAGCTTTTATCAAGTCGAGATCCGAATAGCTCACGAACAGTTTGGTTCATTTACACCCCTATATCTATATGGAATATGCGGTTTCTTGAAGATCAAGAAAGGAGTATCTATAAATATAGAAGTTCTAGATTGATAAATTAAACAAGAGACGCATTAATTCATCTCCCTCATGAAATATTTTTCTTGGCTTTCTGAATTTGCACCGCAAGGCACGCTTTAATCTTCAAAGGAAATTAAAAAAAGTTCTAGATTTCAATTCAGAATCTTAAGGTAATTGAATTAGTTAAGGATTTTGAGACTTTTCGAATGGATGATTCTTCGTAATTAATTTATTAATTATTTTTGGTAAATCCCAAATACATTCTCTCAATAATGTAATTTCTTTTTCTTTTTCTTTTTTATTTTCAAAGTATAAAAAGCAAGCTCTGGGGTAGTATTCAAGGATTCCACCATCATGAAACACTACTTCTACTTCGCCGGAATCGCCATTGAAGCCACCGTGGCCAACTCGGCTTCCTGCGCCTCGGACTGGGTCGAGCTCATGACGGCGCAAGGCCTATTGCGGTGGGGCTGGACGCGGAGTGGTGGCACGTGAGCAATTACGGGAGGAGAAACAAGGTAGCCACCCTGCAGCTGCTGCACATGGACTACATCCCCTACTCCATCCATCGATTTCTGATGAACCCTAATTTCATGTTCGTCGGGGTTGGGGTTGATGAAGACGTGTCTAAATTGAGGGCCGATTACGGGCTCTATTGCTACGATACCATGGACGTCCCGGACGGTTCATGAACCGGCAGCCCGGGTTGAAGAAGCTTGCGTGGGCTGCGGATGGAGAAGCCGCGCCGAGTTACGCTGAGTGATTGGGAGGAATTTCGGCTGACTCGTGATCAAGTTGAGTATGGATGCATCGATGCCTTTGCTTCTTTCAGGATTGGCGAATTCCTGCTCTCTTACTAAGAGTAATTTGAAATATGGACCTTTTTTTTCATTAAAAAGAATATTGTGTTAGTTCCTTTAAAAAAGCTTTAATGGTAGGTCTCTCATGCCGTTTCTGTTGCATGAAATTGAGGGTTTGTTATTACAATTGATTCTGTTGCTTGCAAAGTTTTAGCATTATTTTCTACTAGTTTTGCGGACCATTCTTGATGCATGGATTGATTCTAAGCTAATTAAGTGAATATATATATTATATATATAGGAATGCATGATTCTATGAGATTTTGCAGTCATGGGAGACATTTGAGTTTGAGAGTAGTGGTAGAGGATGAATGAGGGAGGAAGATGAGGGGTTTGGTTGTGAGCATTTCATAGATTGTGATGAAAGTAAGGAACAAGGAGAAGTTGGGGAAGACTTAAGAAAGAATAGAAGCACAATTTCTGAAAGCCATCAAAACCTCCTTCTCCTTCATTCATTGGATGCTCCTCACATGAAATTGAAAATGGGAGAAGTGGTCATCACTATAAACTCACATCATCTTTGAAATTCAAGGTAAACATACATGCATGCATCTTACTCAGCTACCTCTCGAGCGTGTTCTGTTTTCTTGGAATTATATATGTATTGGTCTCATTCTTGAATGGTATTGACTCTCTCTAGGTGCTCAAGACAGGACATTTAATATGCCCATAAACTGTTAGGAGTATAGAGCATTGGAAGTATATATGTGTAATAGATTAAAAATATTTTGAGGTTTTTGGACTAATATCTATATATAGAGTATAAGCACACCTATATCAACATCTCTGATGGAGCTAAAGCTTATGAAGCATGCATAGAGAACTAATTCAGGAGAAGCCATGGTGTCAACCATCCTACTTTTCTTCCAAGTTTTGAAGTTCCTACTCTCTTTCTCTCTCTCTTTTTTTAATGACCTCAAAATAAAGTAAACAGCTGGATCACCATCTAAGACTCCTAACCCTTGAAGCAGCAACCCTTGAAAGAGAGATGAACAGGACTGAGCGATCTGTCGAAGCTGTGGGATGCAACCATCTATCAGTTTTACTCATGAAGTATTTTTGCTATCAGGCCTTCTAAAATCTACGAACTAGGGGGATTTTCTATTGAGCTGCTTCCAACCAATATCCATGTATATAATGAATGAGATATTTTTATCTTCCTACTTGTTTTGTGCTTGAATTTCTTAAGAATGTGACCCCCTTCCCCCGCCTGCTCAGACTGGTTTATTCATTTATTTGTTGTAAGAGTAATTTAACTTGAAATACAAGAGTAGGATGGAGGGCTACATTCTGAAATTTTGTCATGCTTTGAAAATGAGATGGGACAAGACTTTGTGTTTGAAAATTTGCTGGTTTCTAAGTCTTGGATCTCTTGACTAAACTAAAAGTTTCTAGATCCATTTTTCCTCTCCCTATCACTACTAAAAATTAAGACTTTTGAATCTTTTTTTTTCCTACACTTTTGAGCAGTCTTATTTTTTACTTGAATATGATTTTTTTACTTTTCCCACACTTTTGAGCAGTCTTATCACACATAAGTGGGACAGCTAAAAACGGATCAATTTTTCTACTTTCTAATGATCCTTCATTTAAAATTTTAATTAATATTTATGATAAAAAAGAAAATCCTAGAAAATTTCTTATTATGAATTAATTAATTTTACTGATAAGGTATTAACTAGAAATTAAAAATCATTATTAACTCTAATTGGGTCATTGAGTGGGTAAATTCTACTTTGAATTTATATAATTAAAAAAATATTAAATAGAAATTAGTGTTTCTTATAATGAAGTAAAATTTGAAGTGGATAATCCCCTTCCAAGAAATTTAATTTGCTATGACCGGAAATAAAGCCAAATTGCTTGGTGTCGTAATTCCCGGCTAATTACGCGCAATTTGTCATAATCAGACCGCTACCTCCAAATAGATCGTCGATCCCAACATAAAAATATATATTTTTTTATTTGAAAAGTAAAACGTTGACTGTCGAGATAGTAATTGAACTAATTTTTAAAAACAATTTTGTGAATCAAGATTCAAATCAGACTGCGCCAAAATTACTTTATTATGGCAAATATCGTGCTTATGTAAGATAATATATTAATCACTCCATCCCACCTCAATTGTCCTACGTTCCTTTTTCGTCCATCCCACCTCAATTTTCTCATTACTTAAAAAAAATAATTTTTTCACACTCAACAATAAAATATTAATTTCACTCAACTTACTTTATACTCACACTCCTTAGTTATTGTATCCGGTCAATCCGGAACAATTCAGCCGGGACGGAGGGAGTATGTGTTTAATAAAAAGATTTTTAAAAATACAGATTTTATTCCAAATTTTTTTCATTAGATTTCCCCCTGGTGTATCTCATATACTTAAAATTGTGTAATTAAGCTATTAAATTAAAAAAGAAAAAAAGTTGCACGAAACTGCTGCACTCTAAACACCTCAAATTCTATGTAAATTTAAGATTTTTAACCAATAGAATAAAATATTAAGGTAGGATTTTATAACAAAAAAAATGGAATAGATTTAAGATTTATCAATAGATAAGATTTATAGTTATAGGCTAATATGATTTATTTATAGCATGAAAATAAAACACCAACAAAAATGAAATCACGATAAGTAATGATTTTACATTGACGAAACTACCCTCGTCCTAGGGCAGTCGAGGACTCAAGTGGATGCCATCATTGGCTGCGACTCTCAAAAATTTTTGGACGGAAAACGAAAAACAGTCCACGCGCCGCCATCATCAAAACTCCCACAGCTTAGGACTCGTGAATCCGACATACACGGAGGCATGGACATAAACTTAATTGAGGTTAACTACTTACCTAGAACAGAGGTGCTGCAGCGTCGAGATTAATTGGTCCATAATTCACAGAGTGCAGCCGCAGAAGACGAAGAAGAAGCAGAGGAAGGCGACTAGCGCAACCGACTCCACGGCGGAGACTACGGACCACACGACGTCGTCAACGTCGGGGAGGCGTATGCGTGGGGAAAACCGCGTGGCGAGAGCTAAGCTGCCTATGCTGCTGCTCCACATCGGCGGCGGCGTCAGGTAGGAAACGAAGAGCCTCGGCCACCGGAAAAGCGACGTAGGCAGCGAGAAGCTGACGTCCAGCCACCGGAAAAACGTCGCCGACGTCCACCCAGACATTATTATTTTGGGCGATCTATTTTTCCCGGGTTGGAAAATGAAATCTGTATTTCCGGAGCCGAAGATTCTAGCGTAAATCAGTTATTAAAAGAAGAAAGTACGGGAAGATCTGGACCGTTGATCTTCTTCGGTGGATCCGAGGGAGATTTTCAACGTATATGGGCACGCCGGTTGCCGGTATGGGCTATAAAAGAGAATTAATACTCCCTCCGTCCCGGCTGAATTGTCCCGGGTTGACCGGGCACAATAACCAAGGAGTGTGAGTGTAAAGTAAGTTGAGTAAAATTAATATTTTATTGTTGAGTGTGAAAAAATTACTATTTTAAGTAATGGGACAATTGAGGTGGGACGGACAAAAAAGGAAAGTGGGACAATTGAGGTGGGACGGAGGGAGTACTATATAATGTTTAAGATATTTTCTGTCAAAAAAACTTTAAATAATAAAACCCACTCTTCTTTATAAAGGTGACTCGTAAAAAAAATATCTAACCACTATAATCAATAGTTGATGCAGAATTTGAATAGCGTGGATCCTAATTAATGAAGTTATGTTTTATAATTCTTTTTAATATATTTATATATAAATTGAAACCCGGTGTCCTAATTCCTAACACCCAGTCTTCACATATCTTTGCTCCCGATTATAATGTGGCTTACGAAAAAGAGAGAAATGTCTCCTTATTCTAATGTGATGGTATAGCAATGTTTTGAGTCAACACCAGATATCTAGCAATATGCAATTTGGGATTCTTATTTAGAACCTACTCTTCTTTATAGAAATGACTTGTAAAAAGAAAGATATTTTACCATTATAATTAGGAGTAAACACAAAATTTTAATATCGTGGGGCTCAATCAACTCTAGCTCTATGGAGTTGATGCTTTACAATTTTTTTTAATATATATAGGGATGTGTTAATTTCACAAGTGATCTCTTAGATGAGAGAAGAGAATGAATATAGTCCATCTAATTAGGCCTTTGGACGGTTAAGATTAATTCTAGGCCGAAATTAAAAGGTTGCATCGACTACCTAATTATAGTTGCAGAGTAATGACATTTATGGCAGAGTAAAACCTAATTTTATATTATCACCATCAGCCGCACCTCCTCAATTGGGGACTCTTCCTCCTCATCGATCAGACCCTCTTCTTTCACGGCGGCGTCTTCCATTTGTAAAGTTCCCATGTCGAGGTTGGGAGCTAAATTGGCTTAAGCAAGTCTAAGGATTAATTGTTTGACATATTTATTTATAGTGATGCCCCTCTACGATTATTGGTGGGGTAGGAGTTTTTATCCACAAAAATCGTAAAAACATCACTCTGAAACTGAATTTGATATTTCGTCTGTGGCTTGATTCGATATGTCTGGTTTTTAAGTAATCTAAATCTTAAAATCTTTGTGATTATTATACTTCAACTGTACAAGGGTATATAATGCATATTTGCATGTTTATATATTTTCAGATGTAAGTTGCATTATTAAGCTTGTAAATATGCATTATATACATATGCATAGTTGCAGTATCTTATTTTTACTACAATTATCTTATTTGAAGCATATGCAATAGTGATTTCGTTAGAAAGAGAATTAAATTATATTTAATTTGATATACCGTAAGTTAAAAAATAATATAAGTTGAGTGAGATATGATTAATTCAAGTTTTATAAGAAAATTAGAGGAGAGATAATATATTGAAGAAGAAAAATAGGTGAGTTTGAGATGAAAGATAATATGATATTTTTTTGTGGTCCCCCATGTTTAACTTACCTAAATGCCCTTATTATAAAAAATTAATTCATAAATTAATTAACAAAATAAATGGAGATATTAAATCTGGACCACTTATTTCATCAAATCAAAGGCCATGACTTATTCTCTTCTCTCATCTAAGAGGGACTTGTGATAAGATCACTCATATATATATATATATATATATATATATATATAGGGGTGCACTATGGTGGAAACCACCTCTTAGATGTGAAATAAGACTTGATCTTGTCCATTGATTAAGAAAATTGACGCTCCAGATGTAGTTTTGAGCTGCAAAAATTCGCTGCAATAATAGGGAAAAAAAGTTGCAGAAAAGGGTTTTTTAGTAAATGTGACGCACCTTTAAACTTCCCTATATCTTACCCACGATTTAATTTGCTAAAATTTCGGAACAGTTTTACTGCATAATTTTATCGAATTCGTTGCAGTATTAAGATATAAAAGTTGCAATATTAAGAGGAAGAAATTGCATTACGTGATTTTTTTAAAATCAAAATTATATATGCACGATTTTCAGCCTTAATTTTGTGGAATTTGATTTCTAAAATACTACATTTCAAAATTAAATTATATTTGCTTCCTAATTTAATGGGATTGGTTCTCTGAATTATAGTATTTCAAAATTAAAATCTGCAATAATTCAAAACAGAGAAAGTTTTGTAAATAATTAATATTAAAAAACTCTTTATGCGAATTGGAATTAGCAGAGTACTGTAACTATTATATCGTTATACTTACAGGCGTAAAATCTGCAAAATTTCGAAATAGAAAAAAATTTGAAAAATAATTAATATTAACAAAACTTTTTATGTGAATTCAAATTATCAGAATACTGCAACTATTATATCTTTCTACTGCACATTTACAGGCGTAAAATCTGCAATAATTCAACATAGAATTTTTTTAAAAAAATAACTAATATTAACAAAACTCTTTATGTGAATTCAAATTATCAGAGTACTGCAACTATTATATCGTTATATTGCACATTTACAGGCGTAAAATCTGCAATAATTCAAAACTAAAAATTTTTGAAAATAATTAATACTAAAAATAACCAAAAGGATCGTCGACAGAAATCACACAACATATATGCAAGTATACATGCTTAAAAACTGCAAGTATGCAGGCTTATCTAATGCAACTCCACTTGCCGATCTTGAAGGGATCGAATTTTCTGTAAGTGTAGGAAACCAAGTTTTCGATCCACCGTTGGGCGAGGCACGATGTGGTTTCAACCCTGCAAGTAGAGTCACTCGTCCTAGAGAAAGCAAGATCCGCCTTGATCTCATGGAGACAATTGAATATCCCCTCCAGAAACCGATCTTCTTGCTTTTCCGGATTGTCGTCTCTCTCTTCTTCATATATTATCCTATAATCAATTCCACTCCTAGCAAAACTGTTATGCCCGCGATGTTCGTCTTTGCGTATTGAGGCCGCACAATCTAGTTTTCTGCTCCTGCTCCCGTATAATGATGAAGAGGCCAGCGGTTGAATTCATCAAATGCTAAATCACGTAGGAAAAGAATAAAAAATATAAAAGATATGCTAAATCATGTAGGAGAGAAATTAGGAACGGTTATGGTAACTGAAATATACAATTCCCATAATACCCTACAAAAATATTAAAAAAGGAAAATAAAATATAGAAAATAAAATCAGATATTTAATCAAGGCCATTCAAATTAAATAATCAATGGATTAGACTCGGTCTTATCTCTCATCTGGGAGGTGGTTCACATATGATTACAACTCTATATATATATATATATATATATATATATATATATATATAGAGTAGTGATCATATGAGAATAGTTTTTAGTAAGAGAAATGAGAATAAATCTCAGCCTTTGATTTTGTGATTTCAACGCTCATGATCTATTTCACTCCGTGTGCAGTTTTCCTCGATTATCCTGCAGTTTTGCAAAATTAAGGTTATTTTTGTAATTTTAGCTTTTTTTAAATCTGAAATAGTATCTCATTAGATTTTTTATTCCTTTCTTCGCGCGATTTGATTTCTTCTTCCTTCTTCGTTCGATTTGATTTATATTTCTTCTGTCGATCAGATTATTTTATTTGTTTCTGGATTTCGCATTCGTATTCGGTCTCGACTTTGTTTATTGTGCATGAATATAATTTTAAAAAATTTATTTTATTCAGATCGACGTTCATTTTTACTATTGTATTGTGCATCTTTAGTGTTAACTTTGTGCATTTTTGTATCTTACAGGTTCATTTATTCCAAAGTGTGTTGATGAGATGAAGCATTTTAAGGGCACAATTTTTAGAACTGTTGATGTTGGTATTGAGTTTTAGAGAGACTACGCTCGTGTTGCTGCTTTGAAGAAGAAGATGTCTAATTTTTTTTAATCCGTATTTATGTAAAAATGAAGTAAATCGGGCTAAAAATGAAGTAAATTGGGCTAAAAATGAAGTAAATTGGGCTTAAAATGCAGGTTGATGTTTGTGTTTGAGTTTTTTTACAGTTTTAGCCTTTAAAGGCTAAAACTGCAGGATATTGGGGCAAAAATGCCGCATTTTTCAATTTGCTGAGAATGAATCATGTTCGTCGATTTGATGAGATGACGAGCGAGATCTATTTTTATTTCTCATAGTAATTCATATTCTCACCTGATCACTATATATATATATATATATATATAGGGGGCTGATCTGGTGAGAATAGCCCTTATCATGAGAAATGAGAATAAATCTCGTCCATAGATTTGACAACATCAACGATCCAGATTATATAAGAGCTTTAACAAAAAATGCGGCATAATATCCTCATTTTACTTCATTAAAGGGCAACATAGTCATTACGAACGTACAGAGCGTAAAAGTTGTGTTTTGTTCATTTTATGTATTATATACTTCATTTTATCTTAGTTATACTTCATTTTATCTCAATTGCGAATCATTATAAAATAAATTCGATTCAAATTTTGATGTTACACGTGACATGCATTTTATCATAGCAGTTCTTCATTATATCTTAGTTATTCTTCATTTTATCTCAAATGTGATTCATTATAAAATAAATTCGATGTGAATTTTGATGTTATACGTGACATGCATTTTATCTTAGCAGTTCTTCATTATATCTTAATCATTCTTCATTTTATCTCAATTATTGTTCATTATAAAATAAATTAAATAAAAATAAAATTAATTTTTCGAAAAAAATGATTTCAATTCTCTTCATTTTATCTCCTATATACATCATTAAACAAAAAAAATCAAAATTTTAGAAACAGTTCTCTTCATTTTATCTCCTCTATACTTCATTAAATGGAAAAATTAAATTAAATGAAAATAAAATCAATTTTTCGGAAAAATTATTTCAGTTCTCGTCATTTTATCTCCTATATACATCATTAAAAGAAAAAAATCAAATTTTTAGAAACAGTTCTCTTCATTTTATCTTCTCTATATTTCATCAAATGGGAAAAATTAAATTAAATAAAAATAAAATCAATTTTTCAGAAAAATATGTTAAATTTATTTTATCTATTTAAAACTTCATTAAATTAGAAAATTCAATTAAATAATAATAAATTTTAATTTAATTTTAAAGTATTGGATGACTCAACAAGGCAATTGAAATTTGATGAAAAATCGAAATTGAAAAGGAATTAGAAATCCAAATATGTAATAATGAAGTTCGCGGAGGATAAAATGAAAATGAAAATTATTTGAGGAAGATACCATCAGGCTAAATGACAATGATACCCTTAAATATGTAATAATGAAGTTCGCGGAGGATAAAATGAAGACGGAAATTATTAAAGCATGACCGCAGATCTTGTGAAATCAAAGGCTGAGATTTATTCTCATTTCTTACATTAACATCTATTCTCATATGATCTAACATATATATATATATATATATATATATATATATATATATAGGGAGCGGATCCAGTGAGAAAATTCTTAACGTGAGAAAGTGAGAAAGATGCTTGATTGTGTTTCTGATGTTGCTTGATTGTGTTTAGGTCGTTGCTTGATTACAATGTTGCTTGATTGTATTTAAGTTGTTGCTTGATTGTGTTTTAGTCATTACTTGTTTGCATATCAGCCATTGATTTTTTTATATCTGATGGACATGATTCATTCTTTTTTCTTACAGGGGATTTTTTTTTACATGATCCCCCTCTCTCTCTCTCTATATATATATATATATATATGAACCCCAATCTTTATATGGCTCCGTCCCTAATTATAATGTGGTCTACAAATTCATAATTACAAGTACCAGCGGATCTCCATAATTATAAAAAATGAGCTGAAAATTAAAAAAAATTAGTTAAATGGGCTAAAAATGTGGATGAACATAAAACTTTTTAGTTTTACTAAATTTGATATTTTTTTGTTATATAAAATATAATTAAATCCCTTTGCGAAGAATTTTTGGATCCGCCACGAATTATAAGGTGATATATTATGTGTGAAGATATTTCATTTAACGTTTCAATTCCTCTTGTAGACTTTGTCTTATGTATTCCTCATTGCCAAAAAGATGTGTAGTAGATTTTTGTATTTGAATTTTATTGAAACGATTTTGAGTGCTTTGGCATTTTGTGGTTGGCCAAATTCATTTGACTTCCGATGGATGACAATTGACCTACCCACCATCATAATATATGTGCAATTTTTATTAATAATTAAATAAAAACTAGATTTGCTAATTATATGGTAATTACGTACACTTGACTTGATTTTTTGTATAAATTATTTTCTTTCCAGAGAATTTTTCTATTTTAATAATGTGAAAAAACAAAGCACTTTGTATAATTGCAATTTTACCAATTTTTCTTTAAAAAATATCAGGTCAATATCAATTTTATTTTAATTTTCATTTTATTGGCTATTTCCTTTATTATAACATACATACATAAACAATAATAAAAAATATCGCATAATTACATTTGTCATTTTTTTAAAATACAAGTTTTACTTGTTTATGAGATAATTTTGTAAACAAAACCCCTGTCTTGCAGGCTTTGCTTGATCTACTTTATTTAATTTTTTTTTATGAAATCTATATATATAGTTGGACATATAATATAGAAAATAATTATAATATAATATATAATATTGATGAATAAAAATTAAATATATTTAAAAATAATTACTAAAAGCATAAAAAAAACATATAATCTTGTTAATCATATCTTAATATTGTAAAATAATATATATATTAAATTTGCGCATTGTGCGTAAATATAAAATGTCAAAAGTATCTATGAATAGAACACAATGCAAATATGAAGAAATTAGGAGTTTTTTATTTTTGTAGTGTTATTTTTCAAATAGAGGATTTTGTATTTAAATTCTTGATCTTTAAATATGTAATGTATGGCAGTGAGAAGATTATCGGATGGCGATATTTATTTGTGGAATTGTGCGGTTTCAGTTGCAATCAATAAAAGAAGGTGATTTGTGAGTCATTCTCACAGGGACGTTTTCGTCTAATCCTAAACAGAAGTCATGGTTCACATAAAAATAAAAATAATTATAAACTTAGAAAAAAGAAAAATAGTCTAATTACAACCCTGGCAATACACGCACTTTGAATCCTATTCATATTCATTCACATAATTCAATTCTCAATGAAATAATTACAATTGAATTTTTTTTTAAAAATCACCACCTGGCTGTGTTTTAGTTTCTACTTTCAAAAATAATAAAATAAATGAATAAATTATAAATTAAAGATACGACAGCAAAATCATCTACTTTACACGTGAAATGTTTACTGATGAACAAAAAATTTCTACTACAGAATCATTTTCACTTTTTCAGTGTACAGCAAATTCAACACCTTTGGTAATATCATCGCCTTCAAAAACAACATACAATACAATGAAACTCGTTTATCAACATATATATTTAAGAATTTCGAAAAATTCCTTCGCGGACTTGAAATGACTACAAGTCTAATACCTAAATGTAATGCATCAAATTGTGCATAAATAAGTTTAAACCTTACACTTCCAACAATTTAAAAGACTATGCAGCCCACTTACCAGGCCGAAACCAAAACCAAATGAAAGAAACAGACACAACGAACACAGGTTTGAAACTCGAAAAAGTAATAACCAGATGCGAAAGCAGAGGGCAATTTCCAGGAACATTTTCAACCAAAGTTGAAGCCTCCAGGAGGAAGATTTGGCTTACCATTGGCGAAGCTGAAACCTGCATCTCCATGATTTCCATCTGCACCGTCACCCAGATTTTGATCCTCGTCTTCCTCGACCCAGTACTTTTCTAATATCTTCACAGCTTTTTCGTATATTTCATTATTGTCATGGCTCTGGAGGTTCTCGATTTTGTCCAGTCCTTCACAGTCATCAATCATTGGTGCATATATGTTGATTCCACCATTTTGGCCATTTTCTTTATCTGCCTCACCTACCTTCAAAATGTTCTCAAGTCCCTCCAGGCATACAGTTACAATCCTTGGGTCTGGACATATTAAGAGATCGCACAGTGGCTTAATGCAACCTTGAGTCACCAAGAATCTGCAAGAGAGATGATGTTTGGATAATAGATAGCCGTATTTGGAGCTCCATAATCATAAAAGAAGCCAGGAAGGAGATGAGAGTGAGTAGAACTGTTATAGAGGGAGATAGAATAATGAAAATGGGATTTGGTTGGAGGACATTAGTCTCCTCCGATCCCTGCTAAAGCGGAAGCAGGCATAAACTGGGTCCAGAATCGCAGGAAGAGCGGAGAAAGCTAATTAGAAAGATCAGGAAGAGGGTTGGGGGCACAGGAAGACTAGTGACAAACCAAAAGGATGATGTCAGCCATTAACAATTGAAAGGTATAACTCATGCAAAATAAAGTTCTTTGTTCATGCCCTAGAATGTCTACTAACATGTCTGCAAGTGAGTAACTGATAGTCTGATAAATAATAAAAGTAAAATGCAAGCTAAGTAATGCCCCATAGTACATTAATGCAGTACAAAATAACCAACATACACACATAAAGGACCTAACTCCTTGTCACAGGGAATGGATATATTTCTAAATGATATTCATATTATACCAGGTAGATTGTGGATCTGTTAATATGTCAACAATGTCCTTTTGTCTGCATTACCTCAAAAATTGAGCATAAACATTAGAAGACCAACTATTCTCAGAGAATCCTCTTATGTTCCAAAACTATCAGGCTGCAGTCGGATGCCACATTGTAAATTTATGTCTTAACATATATTAGAAACATGTTTCGTTGGATCTCTCTCTAAAACTTCTCATAAATTGAACATACCTAATCTGCTCTGGAGATCCACCAGAGGTGGCATTGGAGATCGCCCATGCAGCCTCTTTCTTTATGTCAAACTCCGCATGTTGAAGAAGTTGCACTAATGGAAGAATGATACCCGCTTCCATGACAGCCTGTTCCAGAGAAATTTAATAGAGATGCAAATAAAAAACCAATCAAAGGCACATTAGTTAAATCATTATAACAAATAGATGTAAATTTGTTTATCTAAACCCTTCCCTCTACTACTTCAAGAGAAATTCAAAATAAAAATCAGAATTAGTAGTTGTAGAGTACAAAGAGAATGTCTTTTATGCATATAATCAATATTTTAAGTTAATCTTATGTTTATCTGGTCCACTAAAGTCAAAATTTCAATAAGAACATCTGTCCTTCCCCAAGATTAAAACATTATGAAAACTTGAGTGGCACAGTCTAATGGCCCGTAAGCAATCCAGATTTAAACTCATATCTAGTGGCATGTTTTAATAATGGTGTTTGAATTCAAGTATGTGTTCCATCTTCACCCATAAGACGGTCTCATACAAGACTCTTCCTATATATATTGCTCATCCAATCCTCTAGGTTTCTCATTACTGCGTAATACTTATTCTACCAACTATAAATTGCTTTGTCCTCTTCAATATGCCTATGTGAGGCAAGTTTTATTACAAACCAAAAAATTAATAGTTTTACTTGTTTGCTCTATTTATGAAGTATTTCCATTTTCCATTAAGGCTGCCGTACAATCATTCTCGTCTCAATTTCCAACCAAAACTTGCGTTAGTGAAGATACTATATTTACCAGCTCAGCCAGTCCATAAATCGTCAGGGCAAATTCAATATTAAAATATATATATATATCCCCTTTCACCAATATAAGGAATCACGAATCACCAATCACACCAAACCCAATAATTTGAAAATTCCAAATTTCCAATACATTCCTTCATCTTTATTCGATGAAGTTTGTGCTGTAAGTTTTCAAGTTCATTCATGGAATTCGCAAGTGAAACTGATTCCATAAAATGGATTCTGAGTAGACAAGTACCTGAATTTGAACTCTATTACCAGCAGTGATATTAGATATAGTCCAACATGCTTCCTTTTTTATGCTTTTCTTATGATTCTGGGTAAGAAGCTGCTGAAGGCATGGGAGCACTTTGTTTTCGATCACAAACTGCCAAATAATTGAACTGTGTAAATGAGGCAGTATCACCAAAAATGAATATTATATTTGTTTCCCTATGATGTTCACCAGGAAACAGTAATTTCTAAACAATCCTAAAACTGTATCATTAGTACCATTAGAATATCTATGGTATAAAATATATTAAATAGAGAATTGATTATATGATCTTCAATTAATGGATCTACTACCTAGAATAAATTGGTATTTTTAATTTACTGCCTAGAACAAATTCATTCTGCTAGTATAAATAGATGAATTCTCCAATTAAGTAACACAAAATAATTCACATTTAATATCCTCTCAAATGTTTTATTTATTTATCTGTTAACAAGTACTATACAGAAAGTCAGCTAGTCATGCGTATTAATAGACTGCCGAGTATAATACACAAAAAGCCAAGAAGAGATGGCATGCATTGAATATTGCAGACAGTGTCTTCCATCTATATACGGAATGTTGGGAAATTTGGCTAAGTTTCCCTTCCCTAGCACTCATAGAAATGTTGTGATTTTGATTAAGGGGCGGCGCACGAATCACAAGGCTATTTGTTAGATCATAGTTTTGGTGCATCAAATCCTAAGTCCTACCAGCGTCAGTTTTGTCTCTAGAATAGCTTTAGTCTCAAATGTAAAGTCCTGTTCAGGTCTTTTGAGTTATAAGTCGTAGCTGATCAAGACTCATGCTGGCTACTGTTCACCAGCATGAGATGTGCTTACCAGTTGAGAGAAGTCTCACCAGCAAGCGGCTGACAAAGACTCATGCTGACACTGTTCATCAGCATGGAGTAGAGCTATTGACTGGTCACTGTTCACCAGTTGGATAGATTTCACCAGCAGGAGGCTGAGAAATCTTACCAGCAGAATATGTGTTCTGGCTGACACTATTCACCAGCGGTGAAGCCACCAGTCACGGGAGATTCCAAGAGATAACATCAGACAAATTGGTAGACCTTGATTGTGCTAAGGAAAGTCACCAGCAGAGATTACCAGCACAAGATCACCAGTATGATCTACCAGTTGGAGGTTATCAGCAGAATTGAAGATTCACTCTCCCGAAGACTTAGAGACAAAAAGAAGATTCGTCTGAGGAATTAACTGACAGTGTATGACTTTAAGGAGGATGCCTTAAAGTCTATCAGTTCAAGACACCAGTTCCGTTTCCTCGTACTGACGAATAGAGTCGTTCTGACACAAAGAGATCTGTGTCAGATAAAGCAATCAAAGGTATGGCGCTTTCCGGAAATTCCTACCTGCCGCCGTCAGAAGGACATGCGAGGACAGAGACTTTTCCGGATGTGTCCAAACGGCTAGTAAATTTGAATGGGATCCCTCGTCTATAAATACCTGGGATCCATCAACATTCAATACTCTTAACTCTCTCACACATCTACCGAAAGTCTGAAGCTTTATTGCCAGCAAGCAGAACACTTTCGAGGCTTTTCTTAAAAGCTCTTCCGTGTGTCGATTATTCGAACACGAGACTCCAAGCTTCCAGCTTGTGAGTTATTGATCTCTTTGGTGTTCTTTCTCTTTCTGAGGAAGTTCACAGCAGTTCTAGAGCCAGCCAGCTCTTGAGCTATTACGGGCAGCTTGCCGTATTGAGGAGTCACGTTCTTGGGAGAACTCAACACCCAACCAGTCAGAGGAGGAGGTTGAAGTGACGTGCTCGCACTCCATCCATCTGACGAGAGCTGAAGAAGGACAAGGAACGGGAGCGGTTGATCCAGTGGACTGGTAGACGGGGCATCTACCAGCTGGAGATAGATCGTAGGACTCTTTGTACCTGATTGCTCTTAGTGAATTTCCAGTGCATCGACTGGAGAGTGGACGTAGATCAGTTGATCGAACCACTATAAAAATCCTTTGTCTTTTATCAGCTTTCTGCATTTTCATACTGATTTAAAACCCAGTAACTGATTACTGGAGTATATCTGAAAACTGATATAATTGTGCAAAGACGACTTAAAATATTCTAAGTGTTGAGCTACCAGCTGACCAGCCAGTTGCCAGTCAGCTGTGTACTCAGTCCCAGCTGACTTACCAGCTGACAAGGTCCCAGTCAGCTGAGTAACCAGCAGAGCGTAAGAAACGAACAAACACTTTTTCCGCTGCCTAGTTATACCCTGATATCCGGGACCAACACGGAAGATCTTATTAAAGAAAACTATTCCAGCAAATTAATTAAACCTTCCAACTTGCCAATTTCTCAACAGATCCTAGAGAAATTTGTAGAACAGTAACCAGTAGAACCATAGCAATATCATAAACTCAATTTTTATTTTTGTTGTTTCATCTTTTGTATCCAACGCGGCAGCGGCTGTTTGTCTCACTATGCCTTGCTGCACTGGATACAAAGACTATATAAATTAATATGTGTATATGCATAAAATTTATAGTAATGATATTAGATTAATAATAATAATAATAATAGAAGTGAAGGCTAAGGCAACAAAAATACAATAACAGGACAAATTTTAAAACAAAATATTTCTCATTAGACTGTCCAATCATACTCAATATGATGAAAGTATGCCAGACAATCTGAGCCATTAGTATTCAGTAGGGCACAAAAGGGGACCAAACATCTGGGCAACTAGCTAATATCTTACTATTAATGAGAGCACATCCTCTACAAATTTTTGGATAAAGTAAAATACATCTTGTTCTGACGAGAAAATCGTAGGCCGAGGGGAAATATAATATGTATAGTGTAGCCAAATACCTGCGTCTGAGCATCATCACCAGTAACAATATTCCCCACAGTTCGAAGAGCAGGCACTAGAACAGTGGGTGATGGATGGCTTCATGAGAAACAAATTGCTGTCAGCAACAATTGATAACTAGGCATGGCAGTTTTGTACAGGTTCATTACCCATAAAACAAATTAATTGAAAGAAATATGAAGATACATATAATAAAATAATAATAACAATAATAAAAAGTAAAAAAACAGAAAGAAAGCAGAAGACAATTCCTCAAGCAAGAAAAGGAACATACAGAAGAAGTTCTACAAGCCTTTGGCAGACACCTGCCTCAATCACAGCTTGGATTTTGTCATTTGTTCCATCAGACAGATAAGAAAGAGCCCAGCAAGCATCAGTCAAAACCTCTTCATCGTTCAAATGTATAAGTTGCCGAAGAACAGGCAATGCAGGCCTCACCTGAAAAAATGAGAACAAAGATGATGCTGAATTAAAAGGCTAGTTTCCCATAAAAGAATATACATGGAAGCACAATCACCACTGAAGTTTCTGAGAAATCCCAAGATCAAGAAAATAGATCTTATATTCCGTAACTGACTCACACCTGCTCAAATGGAGTTGGTGGCTTCCCACGACAGAAATTAGACAGTGTCCAAGTAGCATTTCTCAGCATGGAGAGCTTCGAGTTATCATTTAACTGAGCCAGTAGTGGCATAAGAGCACCATTCCCAAGAACAAGATCCCTACAACTTGGAGAATCACCTGCAACATTCCCAAGAGCCCAAACTGCCTGCTTAGCAAGAGCAGTAAAGGTATGGTATTAGCACACAAGGAAACCAACAACAAAATGAACATCTGAGTTCAGTAATTTGCAAGCTCCACCTTTGGGTTGAGGTGTAACAGAAACATGAGAAAAACTACCCAAATACCTGCTCGCGAACATCATCACTGGCAGAACTAAGTAGTTCTACAAACTTGGGTACAGCACCGTGGTCAATTACAACCCTTGTGTGTTCAGATGTCCCAGAAGCAACATTTGTCAAAGCCCAAGCAGCTTCAAACTTAAAAAAAATGAAAACCAATTATTGATGATTTATTTTGCTAAGATTTACAAATAAATCTCCACTTGCATAACTTACTTGCAGCTGAGGCAGATCATGCCGTGAAAGGAACTCCACAAACCTGGGGATCACCCCAGCTTTAATCACCTCATCAATTGGTGGGCTACGTTCTGTAAGATTGAAAAGTTACAAATATGAATTGTGAAGATATAATCCAAGAAAGAAAAGAAAAAGCTTTTATATACCAATTGATAAAAGCTTTCTGAACTGAGTAGTTGCCTCCAGTTGAGCATTAGCATCACTTGACCATACTCCTTGTACCATTAAAGGTATGGTTTCTAACTGTCACAAGAATTCATTATGCAGATCATAGAAAAAAAGCATTTCATCAAGTGCCAGAAACGTCCATCATTCGAATGAAGTAATACTATATGCCTTAAATATAGAGCCAATGTAAGATTTTTATTATTATTATTTTTTTTAATGAATGAGAGCGCAATTTCAAACGCTTGGACCAAGGACCACAGAAAAAGGCACCAGCAAGAACCAACTATCAAAGTTAACTGAAATCATGGTTGATCTTAGCATCTTAATAGCAAGTTCGTCTAAAGAAAACACACCTCTATGTAAGAGAATATATATATATAGCATCTTTGTCCAATAGCCAACAAAATTGAAGCTCAAACTCAAAACCACTCAAGAAAAGCCTTCATTTTCCTCAGTTATCTCGACAGCCACAACAAGATATTAGATACCCATTACATCCAATATTAGATCATACTTGCTAACATTGAATAAACAAGAGGCCAAGTCACACTTCCACCCTCAATCTCAAATCGATAATCAATAAAATGCAGATCACCAAGTATCGTGGCAATCTACAATAAATACTCACTATTTTGCTAAAAGAAAATAAACAGGAAAAGACATATACAAACCTTTTTCTCGACAACGGCAGGAGATTGCGACGGATCGGAAGGAAACAGCGGCGGCTGCTGCGAAAAGCTTCCATTGAGAAGACCCTCGCGCCGCTTCTTGAGGAGGTTATCCTCCCGTTTATTCTTCCTGATCTCGACCAAATTATCCTCCCTCCGCCGCCGCGCCTCCACGGCGTCGACACCTATCTTGTATCCCTTCTTACGCACCTCCGTCCTGCTGCCCGGCCGCAGCGACATGGCTGAGTGAAACGAGGAACGAATAGTCGCGCAGCTGTTTGATGAAATGCCCGTGAGAGAAACAGAGGATAGTAGTAAAAGCAAGTGTAAGGAAATGGGTTGCGACCCATGTCTCAATCTGACCCATTTATCCAATTCTTTCCACCCACCAAATTCTAATTTTGTTTTTTTAATTTCATTACAAACATTTTAATTTAAACTAAACACGGTATTTTGATATTCATTAATTTGTGCAAGTAATATATGAATGATTTTATTTGCAGGATCCAAAAATTTATTTCAGTATTAGATTTTAAATAATAGAAAAATATAGAATTAAGTAAAATGAAAAAAATATATATATCTATCCCCTCATTCCTTATCATATGAATGCATTTAGGTTATCTTATGAGCTAAGATATTTTAATTGGGTAACTACTAAATTATTATAATTATCACAAATATATTATAATTTACATAGATTTGGTGGAAAGTTGACCTTTATATATATTAAAATAAAATTGGATAGCATAAATGGAAAATATTATTAATATTAAAATATAGTTAATATAATAATTATTTTATGAATAAAAATAGTAAAATATAGTTGATGTAATAAGTATTGATTGGATTGTAATCATATATGAAAAATACTATTGATGTTAAAATATAGTTAATGTAATAACTATTTATATATAAAATATATTTTATGTAATAAGTGTTGATTTAGATTGTAAGACTTAATAAAAAATCTTACTTTAAATTTCATAGATAACATATTTTCATATCCTAAATAATGTTTATTCAACTTATAAATAATATTTTTGGACAATTTGAATATTATTTTGATGTCACATTTATAATGAGATTTTTTTGAGTTATAATTTGTATATTGATGATTCAAACGTGTTTGTTATTTAAAAAAAATAGATATTGTTGATTTGCATATATAATTGATATTTGTTGTGGTTCGGTTTTAAGTGTTTGAACTCGGAACCTAAAAAGAAAGCAGAAAAAGACAAATTTGAATTGTGTTTTTTACTTGTATGACGTAATTGTGATATCAATGTTGATAATATAATGATGATGTCAATTGCACTACAAAGTGTCCCTTTTTATAATAGTACATAGAACATCTTTTAAAGAAGTTAATCAATGTATAATCTTGGTCTAATCCCGCACATTTAGGAAATAGTTACAAAATATTCCATTTTGATTTTGACAAGTAATTGACTCAGGCCCTTTGGAGTCAAAAGTGGCTTAGCTTTGTGCCTAGCCGAAGGGGTTGCTTCGCTATTATCTTCCCTTCATGAATGGTTTATGTTGAAGGAATTTCTTTCCGTTCGTCCTTTTGAGGAGGCGATCTTGTCTGATGGACCCCGTTCGGCTGTTTAAGCGCTTGGTCTTAAAGGCCAAATTCTCTTTTTGAAAGATGATGAAGGAGCAAGAATCCTCGTTGGATTTTCACACCATAAATTGGAGAGACTGTCCTTTGAGCATATATATGGTCCACACATGTTTCGGGGAGCTTTCACTTTGACCCACAATAATATTTTTTATATTTATGTCAATATCGATATAAATTAAAATAAAGCATAAATATCAAACACACAATTAACACATTAAATTCTTTATATCAGTGACTAATAATATTTTATCTTTTTAGATTTATAAATTATTCAAATGTATATCATATTAATTATTAATTTTTTTCTCCTCCATCGTCATTTCTTTCTCGGCCGTGTCATGACCGCCCTTGTCAACTACGGTGATCTTCCCACCCTTCCACTTTATACCATCATTCATATGGTGAACATCAAGCTTACCTCTGCGAATTACTCCTTCCGTCCCACTTCAATTGTCCCATTTTTCTTTTTCGTCCGTCCCACTTTAATTGTCCCATTACTTAAAAAGACAACTTTTTCAGACTCAACAATAAAATATTGATTCCACTCAACTTACTTTACACTCACACTCCTTGGTTATTGTGCCCGATCAACCCGAGACAATTCATCCGAGACAGAGGGAGTATTTATTATGGCATGCTCAGATCGAGCCACTACTCATCATGCAGCAATTTCTACCGTATATCGACAGCTCACTCCCTGCGCCGCCGCACACGGTCACGTCTTAGACCGGTGCTTCTGTCGTCAAGACCGCAAACTCCGCCTGGTACTCCTGCGACCAACTCATCAAATTGTTCTTGGTTTCTACATTGATAGTGGAGTCTATGGCTGTTATCATCGGTTGTTCCACGTCCCGTGATGTATGGACAGCCTTATCTCGTGCGTACAGCCACCGGTCGAATGCTCAGGAGCTTAATCTGAAGGACGATCTCCTATCCATGAAGCAAGGTGATCTTTCAATTGTCGAATATGGATGTCGGTTTAAGGGTATCTGTGATCAGTTATCTATTACAGGTCGCTCCATCGACGCCTCAGATAAATCTCATTGGTTTCTTTGAGGGTTAGGTCCGACGTTCTCCAACTTCACCGCTGCACAGATGGCGCAAAACACTCTCCCTGACTTTGATACACTTCTTGCCCGCGCCCTCAGCCATGAGTTGTTCCTTCGGTCTTCCATTTCCACGCCATCCAATCAATCTGTGGCATTTCACGTAGCATCCAAGCCTCACGATACCGGCGGCAAGCAGAGTGGACATCGTGGTAAGGGACGCTCACAGGGTGGTAACCGCAAAAAGCGTACGCTGTGGTGTTACTTTTGTCGTCAAACAGATCACGACCCTATTGATTGCCCTAAGCATTTTTATCGCTCCTTTGAGCGTTCTTCCCGCCCTCCGCCGCAGACTGCTCAGCTAGCTGAAGCCTTCACCGCAAACTGCTCGGTTTCAGCCCCCTGTGCCTCAGATTGGTACCTGGACACCGACGCTTCCGCTCATATTTCCAGCGACACATCCACTCTGGACAATGTGACTGATTATTGTGGCTCAGATCATGTCGCCGTTGGTAATGGTGATCGTCTATGTATCTCTCAGAAGGGCTGCTTATTTTTATCTCATTCTATGTCTTTGAATGACGTTCTTGTTGTTCCTTTTATCACCAAGAATCTTTTATCAGTCAGCAAATTAACTCATGATTACCATGTTGACATTTTGTTTACTGATTTACAGTTCTAAATTCGGACTCGGGATACTGAATGGATCATCGGCAGCGGCGCATAGGCATGGACTTTATGTGCTCCTTCAACCTATTTCTGCCCTCACGGCCATTGCTCAAACTCGAGCTCCACACGTCTCTTTCGAGACTTGGCACTCTCGCCTAGGTTACTCGTCCTCTAAGTTCATAGGTCTTCTAAGCAAACTTAAGCAAATTGCTTCTTCTTCTTTACTTCCGCAGTCAATATTATGCACGTCTTGTCAGTTAGCAAAGAATTCTCGTTTACCTTTTTCAATTTCTTAAAACCGAGCTTCTAATGTATTAGATCTTATACATTGTGATCTCTGGGGCCCTTCTCCTGTGACTTCTAACACCGATTTTCGGTATTATGCTATTTTCATTGATGATTTTTCTCATTTTACATGGTTCTATCCTTTGCATGCAAAATTCGACTTTTATGATGTATTTTTAAATTTTCACGTATTTGTTGAAACTCAATTCTCACGTAAAATTAAGAAATTTCAAAGTGATGGTGGTACTGAATATACTAACTCTCACCTAAAATCACATTTCGCAAAATCTGGAATTCAACACCTTATGTCCTGTCCCTATACACCTTCTCAAAACGGTCGCGCAGAACGCAAACACCGTCATATAACCGAAATGGGTCTTTCCCTTCTATTTCATTCATCCTCACCACTAAACCTCTGGGTGGAAGCCTTTAGCTCGGCTTTTCATATTATTAATAGGGTTCCTGTTGCTCTTCTGCAAAATAAATCACCATACGAACTCCTTTTCCACACCCCTCCATCTTACTCTTCTCTTAGGATTTTGCCTGTCGAGTCTTACCCTATCTTTGGGATTACAATAAGCACAAACTTCAACCTCGTAGTCTTTCGTGTGTCTTTGTTGGTTACAGTTCTAACCACAAGGGTTTTCGCTGCTTAGATCCCACCACTCGTCGTATCTATGTCACCCGTCATGCTAGGTTTGACGAAGGTCACTTCCCCTTCTCCGCAAGCCAGAGTTCCACGCCCATCTCTCGCCTCGAACTCACAAAATTCTTCAAAAATAATCTCCCAGAAATACCCCTCCTGACAATAACTCTCAAGCAACCTCACCTTGCTCGTTATGTCCCGTCGATCTCTCTAACCCGGACACTACTCTTCCGGATGTTCAAAATATCCCTATCGACCCTCCTACAGGTTCGCCACCTCCCATTCATCAGCCCCTGCCCGTCGACCAGCCCCTCGATCACCCACCTCCACCAATCGAACCTCCACAGATTGTCTCTCCTCCGTCTCAGCCGATCCCTCCTCCGAACGCACATCCCATGCAAACGCGCACCAAGTTAGGTATCTTTAAACCGTGTTATCCTATTGACATTAATTTGGTTTCTGTATATTCTGCTTCTACAACTATCTCGGAACTGCGCGATATAAAATCCGCACTCAAGGTTCCTGAATGGACACAAGCTATGCGTGAGGAAATGCGAGCCCTTCATGATAACAACACTTGGGTTCTGGTTCATCGACCGTCAAATGCAAATGTTGTGGGTTTAAAATAGGTTTACAGAACAAAGTTGCTAGTTGATGGTTCGTTTGATCGCTACAAGGCATGGTTGGTGGCTCAAGGGTTTAGCCAAGTACCTGGGTGTTGGAGTATACTGTAAAGCAAACTTTTAAGTGAGCTTTGTCATGTATTTGATCTCTTTGATTAAACTGAAATCAATCTGAAATAAATGTTATCACAGTGTTGCTTTCTTATGATTGCATGTATATCCACTTATCTTATATTGTAAACAATGTGGTGGGTGCGTCGTCCCACTGAAGATCGCATTGTTGGGTTCCTTATAAGATATAAAATGCATTCACAACTGAGATAGTTCTGGATAAACTATCATTTTAGGTTGTAGTATAAACTTAGGATAACTAGTCTTGGTTATTAGTTTATGCTAGTGCGTGGTGTTGCATTGAATGAATCGCGATGAGACGTGTTCTTCAGTTCTGACTCTGTGAAGAACCAAGGTCTCGGCGACTTTGTTAATTCTTAACCCTAGATGTGATATTTAGATATATGCAAATGATTGTTTGTTACTTTGACTTACCATGGGTGAGAATCAAAAGGATGATTCGATATGCTCTGTATATTGGGTAACAACATTATTTGTATGTGTTTATTTAGTCACATTAGGGAATCGTGTCCTGGACATCCAGGTTGATGACATCCCCTTAAGGAGCTCATAAGTTTTATCATATTAAACCCTGCAGGTGGAATTTATTCTGATACGATAATAATGTTTAGCGGGTACTACTTAAGGAATTAAGATATTAATTAATGTTGTCAAAGCTTTTAATTAATTAATGGATGTGTGTTATCTTAAACACTGGGAATTAATTAAGTCAAATAGAAGCCCTGATTCACATCGGGATAGGATGACAGTTGCAACATTAATTCTCTAGTGGAATGAATTAATGTTATATGTTCAATTTATATTCTGGGCTGAATATATGTGTTTGCACTTATGGAGGCCCAATCCTATACCTTCTAAAGATCCCTGGCGTGGCCCAACTAGAAACCCTAGAAGATGCCTATAAATAGGATCTTATGAATTAGAGAAAAACCCTAGTTGTCACTTTCATAAGCTCATGTGTTGAGCGACGGCTAAGTTTAGTTCTCTCAAACATCGTAGATCTAGTGTTTTGGTTGGCATCTAATGACTCGGAGGATTGCTGTCCACCCAGCATCCGATCGTGGTTCGCGGGACACAGGCTAGAAGATCTCTAGTGGAATCGATCTACAAATCTGTATAGATCTATTGGTAATCCTTGATCTCCTTGATTTAATTTAATTAAACCATGTATGTGTACGTTTGGTATTCAACATCGATCGTGGGGATGATCCGCCTTCACTGGCGTGTTCCTTCACTGTGTTCGACTTCACTCACACTTTTAGCCCTGTCGCCAAAGCTTCTACAATTCGCATTATTCTTGCAATGGCTACTATGCGATCTTGGCCCCTTCACCAGCTCGACGTCAAGAATGCGTTGTTGAATTGCATATTATCTACACCTGTGTATATGGAACAACCACCGGGCTTCATTGATTCTTGACATCTTTCTTATGTCTGTCACCTTAAAAAGGCTATATATGGTCTTCGGCAAGCTCCGCTAGTGTGGTACACGCGTTTTTGCTATTTCTTATTGTCTATTGGTTTTTCATGCAGCTCTTCGGATACGTCGTTATTTGTTTTCAGTCGACATTCAGTTCTCATTTATTAGCTCATCTATGTTGACGACATCATCATCACCGAGAACAACATGTTGGCGATCACGACTCTATGTCTAAATTGAACAAAGAATTCTCCACTAAGGATCTCGGCAAGTTAGGGTATTTTCTTGGTTTGGAAGCTCACTATTCGCAGCATGGTTTATATTAGGGGTGTTCGTGGTCCGGTTTGGAAGCAAAATCTCGGCCAAACCAATAGGTACGGTTTGGAAAATTTTCAAACCAAACTGACCAAATAATTTATCGAAACCAAACCGGCCAAACCATATAAAAACGGTTTGGTCCGGCCGGTTTGACGGTTTGAAACGGAATATGTTTCATCTTTCAACAATCTACTATAATTTGTTGAAAACTAGGGCCTAAATGCAAATTAGTTGATTTCCATTATTTATTATTACTTACTTTAATTTAATTTTAATTTTTAAAATCTTATATTTATAATTTATTGTAAAACAAAAAGAAACACACGAGTTAATTGTATTAAAATTATAATCTTAAAATTCAAATTTAAAATTGAAAGGGACATGTAAAATTATATTAACGAATTAACAATGTTAATACTTAATTTAGCGTAAAAAAATATATATAAAATAATAATATTTAATGTTACTAAAATTACAAATATTTCGCACAAATAAATATCTAAAATTACAAAAATTATAGAAACTAATTAACTAATACCATTGATCCAATATAAAAAGGAATTAATGCAATATAACCACCACAAATAGTATATTATATTTAGCTTACATACATTACGGTACTTTATTAATATAAAAATACAAAAACTTAATCAATCATCCATTAGTTAAGACAAGATTATGGGTATTTATGTGCTAATTTTAAGCAATTGATTAATATTAATATGGTCTAGCAACTCTATAAATAGTGCAGGCATGCTTCACAATTCTCAGTCACTACAAATGCATATCATCTTCCGTAATGTAGAAAACAATTTTTTTAGCTTTTAATTGTTATAGTTGTATTTTTCTAGAAAAGTTTTAACTATTCATTTGCTTATGATATTTTTTCTTAAATTTGCAGGTATGAGGAAATGAACTCAAGCACTCATTGAGAAAAAAACGAAGACGAGGATTCTTAGAATTGCAATTAAGTGACAACAATGTTTTTCCTATGGCATAATATTGTATTTTGTTATATTTTAAGCTTTTGGAATGTACATGTCTATAAATAGTGTAGGCATGTTTCTCAATTTTCAATAACTCCAAATGCATATCATCTTCGGTAAGGTAGAAAATATTTTTTAAGATTTTAATTGTTGTAGTAGTATTTTAGTAGAAAAGATCTAATTAGTCATTTGCTTACTAATTTCTTAAATTTGCAGGTACTAGAGGATTAGCTCAAACATTCACTGACAAGAAAAATAGATGAGGATACTTAGAATTGTAATTAGTTGGCAACAATATTTTTCGTATGGCATAATATTGTATTTTGTTATATTTTAAGCTTTGGGAATGTATGTTTCTTATATATGTTATGTTTCAAACATTTCATATGGATTAGCTAGACTAATTTTCACATTTCCCTTCATGTGTAAGTATTGTAGTAGAACTGTGTGTTTTATAATTTATCATTCAATTTATTTTAACTTCATGAACTCATGAATGTAAGAATAAATGAAAATTTTTAACATTGAAATATATTACATTGAAAGCTTCAATTTACTTGCTAGCGAGTCTCGGCTCAATCATTACTTCCATTGTGCGACTTTTGTTTAATTTCAAGTTTTTGTTTGAATTATAATTTCATCAAATATAATAATAAATCAAGATACAAAAAACCAAAATCTTTAAAATTCATGCACTCCAATTTCTTACACCTCAAATAATATACTTGATTTTCACCTTCCTTCAATTTTTGATAGACTTTTAATTTTTAAGTTGAAAAAAGAAATAAAATGTTAAATCCATTCATGTCAATTTTTATAGTTCCCCTATACTAAATATTTTATTATGGTTTTAAATATTTTATTATTATTACTATTATTATTTTGTTGAGTTTTGAGGAATTATAAATACATGTATTTTTAATAAGGGTGTTAGAAAAGATTTAAATGTGAAAGTGCTTAAAGGAGTTAATTTCAAAAGTCTAGGGATCTAATTAATCTTAATATTTACGAAAGGTTAAATATGCTCAAATCAGAATAGTCAGAGGATTAATTTGGAACTTACTCTTTTATTTAATTTTTAATTATTTAAAAAAAACTCTAGAAATAGAATAATCTAAATATTTATTATTGTAATTAATATAATTTATAATTCTTACATACCCTAAAAAATATGTAATAATTGATTATATTATTACATCAAATATGTTGACCCAATAAGTACATATATGCCTCAATCCAAACTCATTATCATTGTGCGAAGTATCATTTCGGAAATTGCCACCTTTACTGTAACACCCCTCATAAAATTTGAATGTAATTATCGGATTTCCGAAGTTTATATTTTGCTATCGAATTAATTCGAGATTTTGCGATCAATTTATTTTGGGAAATTATTATTGTGGCCTCATTTGTTTGCCACCTTATTCATTGAGAAAATAAATTATTATTAACTAGTCTAATTAATCTCGATTAATTATTTGGTGATCGACATTTTCGTATCGGGATAATATCGATCGATAAATATTTGGGAGTAAACGAAATATTACGGTCTCCCGTGCAATGACGCGAGGAGAAGTGGAGTTGACGTGAGGTGATGTTAAAGTGACCGATGTGACAAGCGAATGACAACCACTTTAACCTTTTTGACTTTCGGTAATTCCGAAATTACCCTCGCCTCCCTTCTATAAATAGAAGGCTTCATTCATA
>JAPKLW010001448.1:128829-178073 GCA_026898455.1 Plectranthus barbatus
GGTTGATCATGATCAAATAGATGAGAGTAGAGAAGGATATAGGTTCAGCATCTTGAGCCATGACCGAAGAAAGGAGGCAGCACCGATTGTTGAAAGAAGATACGAGCAAGAGGTAAGATTTTAGGAGATAAGACTGATGTTAGGTTGATACTATGATAAGATCTATATTATTTTCTTCGAAAAATAATGTTTATTAGGAAACAAAGATCAACAAAACAAGAGAGAATATTGCATGGAGATATGAAGATATCTCATTCGATATGATACAATTTTAACTATATTTTATTAGTATATATAGAAAGCAGAACACTATTTGTAGCATTATTATACACTTTTTTGTTTTGTTTTGTTTATAATGCAAGTGTTTGTGTGTATATAGAAGACATTATAGGTGGTGGTGGTGAAGTAGTGGCAAATCCATAAACATTTATTAAGGAGTTTCATAGAGTTTTTACGAAACAAAAATTACACCTAATTAAGTAAGAATTGATCATCATAATAATAATAAAATATATTAAGAGCTCATATACTAAAACTAATTTCAATACTATGCATAAATATAAAAATTTAACATAAAATAAAAATAATTTTCGGCTGCTCTTAATTCTGAAATCTCAACCCCCTTAAACTCTCTTCTTATTCATTCTAACCTTCATTTTTATTAATTATTCGCTGGTAAAAATAATTATTTCATAACAAAGTCATATCAGTGGCGACTCTAGAAATTTACAATTGAGGATACAATATATGAATAAAATTAAATTGGGAGTACATTATATAAAAATTTATATTAATATATGATAAAAATATATATAAATAATAATAAATACATATATTTAATAATAAAAAAAGATTTGGGGGTACAAGTGTACCCCCATTTGATAACATAAAATCGCCTCTGAGTCATATCATCATATTATTAAATTAAAAAATTAATGAGGAGGAGGTCACCCAAGCTTCTAAGTAAATTCACCAATATGGTGAAGTGCTTACGGAGATGAATACGAGAGACAAATATAAACAAATTCTAATTAATTGAGTGATTTGAAGCATAATATTTTCCTTGATTGACAAATTTTAATTTTGATGTAAGATAAATTGAGTTTCAATATTTCATTGTAATATATAATTTATAATAAATTACTAATAAAAATATCTACACCTGCGCATCGCGCAAGCAGAAAACTAGTTGAAACTAAAACTAGATTGTGTTGGTCAAGAAATTTAAACATTGGTTAATTGTATAAAAAAGTTGAAACTTGTCAAATGAACCACAATTTATATTTATTAATTATAATATATTTAATATATATATACATATAAATACGGTCGGTCCGGCCGATACGGCCGGTCCGGCCGATACGGCCGGTTTGAGCCACCAAACCGTAACCAAACCATATTTGACCGGTTTCAAAATTTTCAAACCACCGGTTTCAAAATTAAATTTCAAACCGGCCAAATTAACCCGGTTTGGTCGGTTTAACCGGTTTCGGCCAAACCATGAACACCCCTAGTTTATATCTTACTCAAACCAAATATGTTATGGACATCCTCACCCGTGCCGACATGCTTTATGCAAAACCTGTATCTAGGTCGCTTCCTCCGGGTATCAATTTCGCAAAGGACGACGCACCTTTTGAAGATCCAACCTTATATAGGTCCCTTATTGGATCTTTTTGCAGTATCTTACCATTACTCGTCCGGACCTCGCCTACTCAGTCAATACCTTAAGTCAGTTCCAGCAATCTCCCACGATCGATCACTTTTAGGCTTTAAAACGAGTGCTTCGATATGTCAAGGGCACAACCCGTTTCGGCTTATCCTTCTCCACCGGCTCGCCTACCCTTAATGGTTATTCTGACGCTGATTGGGCTCGCTGTCCCTATATGCGTCGCTCGATGTATGGCTACGCAATTTTTATTGGCCCGAACTTAGTCTCATGGAGTGCGAAAAAATAACCGACCGTTTCTCGCTCGAGCTGTGAATCCGAGTACCAAGCTATTGCGAACACGACACCTGAATTATCATGGGTTTTGAATTTATTACGTGAGTTGAAGATATCTCTCTCTTCGGCACCATGAATTTTTTTCGATAATTCAAGTGCTCTATTCCTGACGCAAAATCCGATCTCTCATAAACGAGCCAAGCACATCGACATTGACTATCATTTCGTCCGTAAAGTCGTTACTTCAGGCAAGTTACAGACTAAGTTCATTCCTTCGGAAGATCAAGTTGCATACATCTTTACGAAAAGCTTGTCGCGGTAGTTATTTGAACACTTTTGTTCCAAGCTTCAACTATCTCCGTCTTTGATGCCGGGGGGGGGGGGGCGGGGCGGGGGGGTCTTGAAGATATATACGTATCTTAGATAGAACAATAGAATATATCTATTGTATCTTGTAGAATAAGTCTTCCTAGATTTGTTTTCTCTCCTATATATACTTCCTTGTACATAAATTTTATTTGAGTGAAATAGAAGATTATATTCTTCACAATTATTATACTTAAATAAATTGATAAAATATAATAATTTATTAATGGATATCTGTATCCGATCTGAATCCGATCCATTTAACAAATTATCCGATTCAATCCGTATCCAATCCGAATCCAATCCAAATTTTTCGTGTCCTTATCGTGTCGATCTGATAAGAATCCGTATTCGATAAGCCTCAATCCATATCTGTTATTATCGTGCGGGTTCATATCGGATTATCGGATCGGATAAAATATTGTCAGCCCTAGTTAAAGTGTTCGTGGGTGATGTTTTGATTTTCTTAAAAAGAAAAATATTTGGCGTGGAAAGAGAGAGGGAGAGAGAGTAAATGAGTGAATGGTGTGCAAGGAGAGGGGGGACCTATTACATTTTTATATATCAATGTTGGGCTAGTGATGTTAGTATGGGCTTATATTATTTTGGTGTTGGACTCATTCTTTTACATGGTTTATTGGTTTAGGTGTTGAGCCATGAGTAGAGTCGGGCAATGTGATTCATGTGTTTATATTATTATTATTATTATTGATGAAAAAAAGGGAAGACATTTTATCTTTCCCGCCCATAAAGTGCAAAGTCACCCGCACTACCTCCCAGACTGAAAATTGCTGGAAGACGAAAGTCCAAGGACAGTGAAAAGATAGTCAACCTTTTCATCTGTATTCCTTGGATGAGGTAATAAGGTCAAAAATCCAGCAGCAGTCAATTGGAAGAATAACATGAAGATCGGAAGCAGCCTAGTATAGACTTGTAATAGTTTTGTAATAGGTTTCTTTTTAGTTAGTTTATCCTTGTAATTGTAATGAAAAATATTAAAGGATAAACTGACTTGTTATGACAATCTCTTTTTGTCCAACAAAGGTCTTCATTCTTCATATGCTGAACTTACACACTCTAGTGTAATCAGTAGGTTTTTAACTCTCTCATACTTAAGATTAAAATTGTTCTAAACTGACTTGAAAATCAATCGAGTAATATCTCTCAAAATCTATAAGGAGAAGATCTAAAGTAGAAAGCTGACTTTGAGGGAGGAACTTTTCTGAGTTTATGTGACTATTTGTCAAATTTGTAAAAACTCTAAAGTTATCCACACCTTATCAGCTTAGGTTAAAGATGACTTTGACCACACCAAAAATGGAGAAATTGTTATGATTTTTGTTAGAGAAATCCTTCCTTACTTTTTCTATTTTGGTGGGTCAAAAATTGTAAAAACCATCTTAGTCAGTTTTTCAGTTTCTAGAGTTCTAAACTGTAATCCTTGTATAGGATCGATCGAGTTATAATAGAAGTTAGGCTGAAGACCGAGCAAAGGAGATGCTCGAGAACTGACAAACTGCACGCCTTGAAACTTGGTTTCCACCAAGTATAGTCTTGACCAAAACTGAGTTGGGGCATTCAGTATAGGTTCTTCCATACTGACTAGGAGAAGTAAGTATGAGGGCTTTCTCGTACTGACTAGGAGAAGTCAATATGAGGGTTTTCCATACTGATCAAGTTAAATCAGTATGAGGGCATTTTCCATATTGACTATGGACAGTCAGTATGAGGGTCAACCATACTGACTATGGGAAGTCAGTATGAGGGCTAGCTATACTGACCTTGGGAAGTCAGTATAAGAGCCTCTGCCTTTAAAGCACGAGCTATTGGAAGACATCGAAGCTCAGTCAGACTTGTGCATATTCATGCCCAAGTTAAAGTTAGTAAGAGGTTATCCAAACTTGGATCCCTCAGACTAAAACTTAGTCTGACATAAAGTTAATGTATAGTACGCTGACATAGCAGAGCAGAGCAGAAGCAGACCTACGACATGAGCTACGATTGGACAACATTTTTCATGAGTCTAACGACTGGATTTATGTGTCTAATAGGTAGAAATTCGAAATGTCGGAGGAAGTCCTCTATAAATAGGACCGCACATCAACCTTAAAAAGGTTAACGATTTGAATGATTCTCACTCTAAGAAGAGCGCTTTGCTAAGGCATCTCTCTGCTAAAACTCTCTGAGTTTCCGTGTTTCTTAACACGAGACTTGAGTCTCTGACTCAAGTTATTACACTGTGCTATCTTCTCCTAGCACGAGGCTGAAGCTTTTCTTTGGTGAATATATTTTTCCAAGATATATTCATAACTGTCAGTTTCCTACTCTGGGATACTGATTCTCACGGGTGTATGCCAACAAACTGAGTTATCGGAAAAACAGCAAACATCCAACCACCAGGAAGAAGGTTGCGGGGTGTCAACCTCACGTCAACCTGAAGACTAAGCCTACAAGGAGTTCCTAGGCGAGTGCCACAGCTGACCGAAGGACAGAGGTGTTGACGGGTTGTGTATAGATCGTAAGGAGGCTTGTACTTACTTAATGAATTATCCGGTCCTTAAGTCTGAAGAGTGGATGTAGGATATTTATATCCAAACCACTAAAAATATCGTGTGTTCTTTACTGATTTATTTATATTTCTGCCTTATTTAGTTTCTCAAACTGACTATTGAAACCTTCAATAATTGTCTAAGTATTGAAGAGTATATTCTGTGAAATTGACTTGACAAGAACAGACTTAAGCTTAAGTCTTCTACACACTAAACTGACTTCCTCTGTTTATCTGAACAAGTGCAAGTGTGTTAATTATTGCTTCCGCTGCATATACAAACCTTCCGCTGCACCTATTTGCACTCTGATTTCGGGACCAACAGTAATAATATATGGGGTTAATTGCAATTTAATTCCCAACGTTTGCTCATTTTTGTAAAAATAACCTAACATTTACATAATTGCAAATTAATTCCTAACGTTTGTCTATTTTTGCAATTTAATTCCTAACATTCCAAAACATGCAATTCAATTCCTATCCTTACTCCATTTTCGCAATTTAATTCCCAACATCACAAATTTACATTTTAATTCCTAGAATTTATTAAATTACATTTTTAAATACTAAAAACTATCTATTTTTTGAATTTTAATTAAAAAATAACCAAGCACCTTACATATATTCCTAATATATTTTCTTAATTTCTTGAAAAAATTATTAGTTCTTAAAATTTGTTCAATTTTAAAATTTAATTTCTAATTAATATTTATTTTTTATAATTCAACTCATAAATATTAAAAATCTAAATATAAAATTATTAATATTAGTTTTTTTAAGAAAAACGTGCATCCATTATTTTTCTTAAATAGATTAATGTAGGAATTAAATTAAAAAAATTGAAACATTAACTTATAATGTAATTTTATATAAAAACGAACAGACTTTATGAAAATTTTTTTTCTGCAAAAAATAAAAATAAAAATTAGGAGTTAAAATATAATTTTATAAATGTTAGATTATTTTTTAATTAAATTGCAAAATGGATAAACTTTAGTAGATAAAATATAATTTAATATAAATTAGGGAATAAAACACAACTTTTAAAATATGGGGAATTAAAATGCATACCTTATATATGTTGGGCGTTAAATTGCTAAAATAAACAAACGTTAGGAATTAAATTGCTTGTTTGGAACGTTAGGAATTAAATTGCAAAAATAGACAAACGTTAGGAATTAAACTGCAATTATGTAAACATTGGGTTATTTTTGCAAAAATGAGCAAACGTTGGGAATTAAATTGCAATTAACCCATAATATATGTAGTTAAATATATATATAATTACTTGATAAATAATCTTTATGATACATCAATTATGAAAGTTTATAGGAGAGAAAGAGAAGTAAAAGATTGAAAATTTAAAATTTTCACGCAATAAAAATTGCTTAGAGGGAAAAATTATAAATTTTGAAGTGAAACTGTAGCGACCCAAAAATTTCTACGTTATTTCTTACATTCTTTATTCATGCATGCAAATTATTTAAGTTACAGTCGCACCTAAATTTATATTATTATTATCATTATAATTATATTAGTATTATTTTTAATTTTATCTAAATTTATTAATCATAACTTAATTGAGTTGTTTGAGTCCATTAGTGAATTTTATTCTATAGCCCAAAAGATTTATTCTTCTTTTTCTCATTTTTTTTCTCAACGTTACACGGCAACGTTCGAAGCTTTTAAGTTGACCACGTTCTTGACAATCAATTTTCCATCAATTGAAACCAATTATTACCTCAAGTCTGCAACCTTTGAATTCCTCTTACCTCACCTATAAATTGGATGTCAAATTCTCCACTATAGTCTATACTCATCAAACACAAAGCATTTACCTTTAAGCATTTCAGAGGTAGCAATATCTTTATCTTTCCAACTTTCAAGCCTTTTCCTTTTATTTTTATTTCTTGTGCATAGTGTAAGGGTTTAGGGAGTTGGCAGCGACGATCTCCACCAGAGGGGACAGGGTGACAGTGACGGTGATGGTAGGATAAGTGTTCATTGTTAGGTGTTCGTGGGTGATGTTTTGAGCGGCTATCATTTTTTTTTATAAATAAATGTACATTAATCTTAAACATACACCTTCACATTTTTATATATCAAGATTGGGCTAGTGATGTTAGTATGGGCTAGGTTATTGTGTTGGACTCATTCTTTTACTTAATGGTTTATTGGTTTAGGTGTTGAGCCATGAGTAGAGTCGGGCAATGTGATTCATGTGTTTACATTATTATTATTATTATTATTATTATTATTATTCAATTTAATCTTATTATTTAATTTAATCTCATTATTAATATTAGGAGTTTTATCGATTCAGGACCCGAAAGATAGTTTAATTGTCAATTCAGGACCCGAAAGATTAATTGTCAATTCAGGACTTGAAAGATCACAAAAATTCTCAATCCAGGACCCGAAAGATCATACAATTCTCAATCCAGGACCTCAATATCAGGTCCTGGATTGAGAATTATTTGATCTTTCGGGTCCTGGATTGACAAATCATCTTTCGGGTCCTGAATTGACAATTTAACTATCTTTTGGGTCCTAGATCGACAATTCTCCTTAATATTATTATGATTTAGGGGCACGTGGAATTAACTAAATTATGATCTTTCCAAGAAAGTTCGAAGTCAATGTGGGGGTTCTATGTGTGAGACATCTATTGTTTATCCTTGTTATGCTTTTATGCAGGTACACTTATTATCAACCGACAGACTGCATGTTATAAATTTTAGCCGACGGGTTACATATGTCCTCTCTCAGCCGCAGGTTTCATATTATATCTGTTATAATTGTATAGCTTGGATAAATGTTACCACCACTGAGCCAACAACGCTCATCCAAAAAGTTATAACTATTTTCAGGTTATGGGGGCGGATGATGGACAAGAGATTTAAATAAAATGTTTATTTCCCTTATGTTATTTTGAAAAGAAAACAATTTATGTTATCGTGTTTATTCAAATAAAAGTGATGTGCCCATTTTATTTAATTATTGTCAATTATTTTACTTTTTACGAAATCGGGGCGTTACAGAAACACATTCATATAATGCAATATATAAGTCTCAATCTAGAAAAGACAAGTGATTAAATGCTTACTCATGATTAATTGATCAAATGTAGGAGTCGCGTTGAGACACTCTTCCCATTTAAATAGTGTACCTCAATTAAAAAAATAAATTAATATATGTCAAAAACTTATACTACCTCCTTCCCGCGCTATTAGTCTCATATGGTTTCGGCACAGGAACCAATGTTTGTGAGTGTAATGGAATTAATATTTTATTGATGAGTGTGAAAAAGTTTGCCATTTTAGGAAATGGGACTAATAGAGTGGGACAGACCAAAAAGGCAAATGAGACTAATAGAGTGGGACGGAGGGAGTAATTTACATATTGTTGTTCCCAAGTCAGAGTACATAATAAGTAGCGGAAGATTTAATAACTTGCACCATCCAAGTTGGCTATTCTAGCACCAGTTTTGGATCCAGAATATTGGTTGATTAGCGAGCTCTTTAACTTAGTCGTTTTCAAGTATACTCCAACATGTAAGGTGTTGAGTTTTAAATCCAATGCAAAAACTTAAGGAAAGCAGTAAAATACATAGAATTTATAGAGGTTCAGACTAAACCGTCCTACGTCCCCTCTTGAGACTCGCAGTCTAGATATCACTAAGTATTGGTTTACAAAGTGTAGCACGATCTATTGCTAGTGGTAGATATCGCGTCTGTTAGTCCAATAGCGCACTCACCTTGTCCTTGCTTGCCTTTACTTATTCATATCTGAAGTGTGGGCACACCACTTGGTCTCCATCTGATCGTGAAACTTTGAGTTCTTCCATTGAACGTCGTTAGACACTCGTAATAGCTACTACCGGGAGAAATGGTAACTCCAAAATGTTTCTTACTTAGAAAGTAAGAAAAACAAGATTAACTTTAGCTGAAAAGCTAAGAGTCTCATGTCCGATTAGGCACACGAAAAGTAAGCTAGTAAACAACCTATGTCAGTATTCGTCACCTTCTCCATATGAAATGCAGTCTGTATTTACAGACATACATGAGATGTTTGAATCTTGAAGCCGTTGTGAGACAAAAGAAACCCGTCCAATCGAAAATCTCACTTTTCCCGAATTGTTGTGTCATTTGCTGTTAAAGCAGGTGGACTTTGCAGGCTTTGTAAGAATGTCACTGAGCCAATATGAGGAATATTTGTTGTTGATTCCTTGGACAAACAAGCTTTAAGGATCACATACTTTAAGATCTTATTTCTTAAAGTCTGGACTTGTAAAGAACATGTTTGTCTTGGCTCACTTGTCTCTAATAGCTGGTTTGGGAGTCACCCTTGCTGACAAGCTCCTTGCTGGTGATGAGTTACCATTTTGGAGTAATGGTAACTCTAAAATATTTCTTACTTAGAAAGTAAGAAAACAAAATTAACTTTAGCTGAAAAGCTAAGAGTCCCGTGTCCGATAAGGCACACGAAAGGTAAGCTAGTAAACAACCTATGTCAGTGTTCGTCACCTTCTCCACTTGAAATGCAGTCTGTATTTACAGACATACATGAGATGTTGAATCTTGGAGCCGTTGTGAGACAAAAGAAACCCGTCCAATCGGAAGTCTCACTTTTCCTGAATTGCTGTGTCATTTGATGTCAAAGCAAGTGGACTTTGCAGGCTTTGTCAGAATGTCACTGAGCCAATCTAAGGAATATTTGTTGTTGATTCATTGGATAAACAAGCTTTAAGGATCACATACTTTAAGATCTCATTTCTTAAAGTCTGGACTTGTAAAGAACATGTTTGTCTTGGCTCACTTGTCTCTAATAGCTGGTTTGGGAGTCACCCTTGCTGATAAGCTCATTGCTGGTGATGAGGTGTCAGCCAACAACTTTTAGAGGTAATGACCCTTTGCTTGTCAAGACATTTTAGCCAACAAACTCCAAATTGCTTCCGAGCTGGTTGCCAGTTTCTTAAGCTTACAGTTGGTAGTCAGTTTATCCTCAAATTGCTCTTCAATCAACTACTTACAACTCAATAATTATGATGAAATATAGTTCCCGAATTTACCACAACACTTGTTAAAGTTAAAGTTTAACCAAGGTGTAACAAATGAATTACAGAGACAAAATAACACAGCGGATAAATTTATCTGGGGTTTATTTTTAGAACCTAGATTGCCTCATGACGAAACTAATTTCACTAGTAAAAAAAGTCTTCACAAAGGAAATCAAAACAGATAAAAAGACTCGAATTTCTTCTAAGTTCACTCCTTAGAATAAATTCGATTACAAGGCTTGCTAACCAAATTATACGACACTTAACAACACTTCTTCAATCTTTGGTTTCACTCTCCAGAGATAGCTTCTGCACTAAATCAGTTGTAATCGAATGTCAAGGATTAGTAAGGGTGGAAGATAATAAGCTTGAGACTATTTCTTTTACTTGTAATTTAATCGCACAACGTCTTCAAGCACCAATCTCCCCTTTTATTCTTTTTCTTCCTTGGAGCACACGATCACACGCCTCACGTCTTCAATTCTTTTAGTCGTTTGTTGTATTATCTTCCCACGTCCACTCGCTCAATGAATAAATCCAATAAGCCGCTTACAAACTCACGTAGGCAGTGGTTAAGTTGTAGAGGTGCTCGCTGAAATATAAGACCAGATATATACACAAAATAGAGTTAAACGTATACCCCTAAAAAATAGGGATTAGTTATAACCAACTCCTATGCAACAGAGAAGACTATGTTAGATATTGATGTTCACAAATGTTAACCAAAAATACTAATTGGTTATTCGTTTGACGCATAACATATAATAAGAAAGAAATTACTAACATAATTCATAACATCGTATTTATTTAAAAATATGCAGAGCTGATATTATTAATTTGTGGGAAGCATAGATTATTTTAAGTTATTTTATATTTTAAAATTAAAAGAAAAACATTGTTTTGATTTTATAATGCATTTATGCAAAAAAAAAAAAAAATTACAGACGGCGAGGGCGAAGCCAGTGACTCCCACGACAGGCCGCCGCAGCTCTGACTCCCGCTCACTATATTTCTATTTCCGGGTGACAGCGGCGGAGCAAATTGACGATGAAGCTGAAGCAGTTGGAGGGCCTTCTTGGCTCTCTTCAACAGTTCAACAACCCGAAGGTCTGCCGTTTGTATGATATCAATTGCACCTTTATCTGTTTGCTGTAATAGTTTAGAGTGAAACGAAATTAATTACGGTGATGCAGATCGAACTGGAGCAATACCCAACGGGACCCCACATCGCATCTCGTTTGCTCTTCACTGTAAAAATTATTTATATTTCAATTCCTTTTTTTTTGAACTTTTTCTCTGATGCGAATTTCCTCACAGTGCTACTGTAATGCACTGTTTTCTTTTATGGTGGTTTGAATATTCTGAGTAGTTGTTTTACCACTCCTGAAGATTCTTTCTTTAGCATAATTCAGGCAGAGAATTCGTTTGGGGATTTGACGGATAAAGTGGTGGCGGATTTCGGTTGTGGTTGCGGTACACTTGGGCTGGCTGCTGGCCTTTTGGGTGCAGAGTTAATATTCATGCTGCTTCCTGTGAATTCCCTTTTATTTTTATTTTTTAAATTTCATTATGTTTTGAATTTTATATGTTCCAGTTGAGATAATTGCAGTCTGTTGGTGATCCAGTGGGGTTTTTTTACACTCATTTTATTGTATCAGGCACGTAATTGGATTCGATATTGATCAGGAGTCTATCGAAATTGCATCTTCGAATGCAGATGAACTAGAAGTACATGCTCTTGCTCTAAACAGGCATTGCTTTGTTGTAAAAGTTTATGACCTTTGTATTAGAGGTTTTGAAACTAAACTTATCTCGACGAATTTTACCTTGCAGTTAGACGTCGATTTTGTTCAATGTGATATCAGGAATTTGAGATTGTCAGGTAGTCCTCTGAACTGGCCATTCCAAAATGGTTATGCATATTAGCAAATATATTAGATAATTCTCTATGTTGAATATAGCTTGTAGTGTATTTTGTGTTATAGAGAGACATTTGTTTGAGAGTAAAATGTTGACCGGTGATCATGAATTCTGCATAGATCAACATGTTGACACAGTGGTAATGAACCCTCCTTTTGGGACACGGAAAAAAGGAGCAGACATGGATTTTCTCTCTGTGGCTTTGAAGGTAAGATCATTAACCATATAGTATCTTGTTTGTACTGTTTCTAAATGTAACGTCCGTTATTTTGCATCCACGTGTTCTCTTATATCACTGGAAGGTTGATTTGTCAGGTTGCTTCCCGAGCAGTTTATTCATTGCACAAAACCTCAACAAGAGATGTAAGTTTGCTTGCCTTTTGAAACTGAGTTTGTTACTTGGTCATATCGTACTTAAGTTGTGTTGAAAGATTGATGCCTTATTATTTACTATTATGAGATTTATGATCCTAATGTTTAACACTTCTCTAAGCAATACTACTTATTGCAAATTGATAATAGCCTTCCTGCGAATAGTATTTTGTGATCTGATGGTTTTAAACTCGATTAGATACACCCCTATACTTAAAGGCGAGGGATGATGCTCTTGCTTTGTTGTGTATTGGGTCAGATGGTTGCTATGTTTGCTTCTCTATATTTGATCAAGTAGCCTCTTTTCTCTATTTACCAGAAAGATTATTAACAGCTGAGGAAATAAACGTAGAGTATGGAATTTATTTGGTAATAGGAAGATTAGAAAAAATTAATCGAAATGATAGGGACTAGCAGTTAGAATTTTGTAGGGAGGGTAAATTGAATTAAATTTTATATTGTTACATAAATGTCACTGCAAGGTCTTGTTATCAAGTGCAGAAAGCAAACAAGCTCATGTGATGAAGTCAAGGAATCTTAACATTTTGTTTCTTAATTAAAATAATTGTTGATTTATTAAATTTCATGTTTCACACAGTTCAAAATATCTGTAAATGAGAGCTGAAATTCTAAATTAAACATGCTAAAACTTCTGAAACTAGGTTTTGCCTTCATTTTTATCAACCAACCGTTAAAGCAATTCCATTTCTAAAACGTTTATCTTCTTGAAGACATTTCTGAGTAGTATTCAAGTGATATGATATTCATAGTAGCAATTATACTAATCAGATTTTATGAGGGTGACATTTTTGCTTATAATAGCCTTCACTTAAATGTCTCTAAGTTTCAAGTTTGAAAAGTGTTGAAGTTTGACTCTCTTGATGTTCTAAGAAAATTTCTACCTAGTGTTACTTTTCGTGGACTTGAGGAAAATAGAAGGAAAAGATTATCGTTCTTGTTTCAGGAAAGGGTAATTGATAAATAGCCAACTTCCCACCTTATTTCCCTCTTCAAGGGGAGACAACCATGATTGATATCCACACTTATAGATGATGTTGGTGTTAAATTGTTGAATCAATTTGGTTCAGCATAGCCAACTGACAATCAAATTTCATAGCTTTGCATACCCTTTTGAGACCTTAAGTTCCTAATTACTCATAATCAATTTAATGAAATTGTATTAGCAACCAATTTATATGTAATTAATGCAGTTCATTCATTTCATGCTTAACCCATCAATCTTCTTATAGGAAGCATCGTGCTTTGCACTGTAACAAGGAGCTTTTGAAAAGAATGTTAAATAATGATATGATGCAATGTTTTATCCGCAACTGAAATTAACCAAGCCATACGGCATGATTTGCTAATACATGCCAACAAAATGCATTTCCATTTATGTTTCCTGTTGTTTGCTAGTTATCAGCGAGCAGAGCACTACAGTGTCGGTTGTTTGCATCCCACTGTAATCTTTTCAGTTTGGATTTGCGTTTGGCAATCTTCTGGGGGTCTTCTTGTTTGAATGGATACATCCAATCTATGCCACTTGCATATCGTCTTCCTACTTATGAATGTTAATTTGAAGGAAAGTGAAAAGTGAAGAGAGAATCTTGCTAATAAAGCATGTTTCTTGAATAAGCTACTTTTTTACATTTTGAATTTGTGAAAGCAGCATATCAAAAGAACAGCTTTGAGGGAATATAATGCGAGCAGTGCTGAGGTTGTGTGCGAGGTACATATTCTTGTCTGAGCTGCATTCTTTAATTTTGATTTGTGGGCTAGCTAACGCTTTCTCTTTTGGTTTTAGCTTCGGTTTGATGTCCCACAACTGTACAAATTTCACAAGAAAAAGGAGGTTGATGTGGCTGTGGATCTCTGGCGATTCGTCCCAAGGAAAGTCTAGAGCTACGACCATGGTATCGGCGACAGATCGGAGACACCCTTGTTCATCTGTGTGTCGTATGCTCATTTTGATGGTTTGGAGTGCATGCACTAACATTTGCATAGAGTGTGTAGTTTTTGTATTTGGAGATGTTGGAGTGGACTCCTTCTCAAGACTCATGTGATGCTTATAATCTTTTTTTTTTTTTTAAAATATTTGGATACTTTATTTTGTTGAAATGTCTCTAGGAATGTTGTTTCATTTTTTTCGTTAGATATTTCATTCTGTTGTGTAAAACTAAAATTAATGGAATTAATTTCATACTTACACACATGTTAAATATCTAGGCGTCAATAATGTGGATTTTTTATTTTTTTTTTCTATTTCATTTTAATTAAACAATTTTAAAAACTAAAATATCTTCTCCTCTATTTCTCTCTCTTTCTTCTACCCTTACCTCTCTTTCTTTTCTCTCTTAGCATTAAAATAAATACTATTGTCGGATACTTTTCGATTTAGAGAAATTTTTAACAAATTATTAAAATGAGCTGATTAATAATTGGGAAAAAGGATCAATTACATTGTTTGCATATTATTAAAATATATTACAAATTATCAACTTTGTTTCAAATTTATGATCGAATTGATGTAGCTTATCGAACGATACATGTGCATTTGTAAATTTACACGTCGTCATGCAAATATATTATAAACTATTAAAATTCTCTCAAATATATTACAAGTTATTATAATTTTCCTATATTACAAACTAGATATATTCCTAAACAAAGGTTTAAACTATCAAATTTATTTCAAATTTAGAATATATATATATACATATATATTATAAGAGATTCACTCAAGTGCTAAAATTAAAGTTTGTGCTAAATAGGAATGAATCTCAGCCCTAGGATTGATAGAATCAATAGTTGAGATTAAAGCATAAAGATTAAAAAATTAAGCATAATTTTCGTTCGTGCTTAATTGCTTTATAAATCGTGCTTAATTCGATTAAGCATGATTTATAAAGCAAAAAAGCATAAAATCTGGGAAAATATTTTAATCTCAACCATTGAATTTTTTAGATGAATGGTGTAGATTCATTTCTATTTAGCACAAACTAATTTTTAGTATGTGAGTCACTCCTATATTATAATTATAAATATTTAAATAAAATTTATTTAAAAAATTAAGTTTCTTATTCTTTTGCTCTCTTCTCACTTTACGGAACAAAAAACTAAATATTCTTGTAAATAATAATAATTTCTCATTTCCAATGTATAATATGTCCATTTATCTAGCGATGGAAAATTGACGCGGCTTGTTCGGATGATACATCAACTTTAATAAAATTATATTGCCACATTAGATAATAATTAAAAAATAGTTAAATAAATATTTTTCATAAATTAAAAAAAAAACCGGAAAAATTGAAACCCAACTCCAAACTACCTGCATCACATTTCTTTCCCGTAAACCTTATTTCATTTTCAAAGATATATTCGATCTTCAAAAAAAAATTTAAGTGTGAAAGATATCATTTTCAGATTCAAAGATTTTGAATAATTGATATATTTTAATGTTTGAGATAAAACTCATACTTGCATAAATTTTGACCCTCCATAATTATTTTTATTATTTTCATGAATATTTGATTTTTCGATTTGGAAAAATAATTAGGAAAGTTAAAATAAGTATTTTTTTTATTTTTTTTAATATTTCAAGAATTTATTTAAGTATTTTTAATTATAATACTATGTTTATTTAAATATTTAAGATTTTAAAATATAAATAAAGATGCCTCGTCGTAAATTTAAAATAAATATGATAGTTTGAGTATATATTTAGTACTGATATATATGGTTTATAATATTGTAGAGAAATATCTCTCTTATTTCACTCAATGAATAATATTGTACAAGTACATATATATAGCGAAAAGAAATCAAATCTATCTATCTATTTACGAAGATATAGAAAATATAGGAAACCTAATATACAAGATAAGATAGTATCTAGTATATCTCAAGACCCCCCGTCAAGCAAAGACGGAAATAGTCGAAGCTTGGAGCAGAAGTATTCGAAGAGTTTGCGCAGAAGACTCTTTGTGAATATGTCAGCCACCTGTTCCTCGGAGCTGATGAAGCGCGTCGATAATTTGTTGGAGCAAACGAGCTCACGAACAAAATGATAGTCGATGTCGATATGCTTGGCTCATTTGTGAGCAATCGGATTCTGCGTGAGGAAGAGAGCGCTCACATTATCAGAGTATATGCACGGTTGCGAGCGAAGCGGAACACGTAGTTCACGTAATAAGTTCGCTATCCAAAGAACTTCGGAAGCAGTGTTTGCGATAGCGCGATATTCCGACTCACAGCTTGAGCGGGAAACTGTAGGCTGCTTCTTGGCACTCCATGACACCAAGTTAGGACCGAGAAAAATAGAGTAACTGTATGTAGATCGCCTTGTGTCCGGACATCGAGCCCAATCTGCATCAGAATAACCAGAAAAGGATCGGCTCGCCTTTGGAAAAGGACAAGCCGCAGCGTACGGTACCCTTCAAATACCAAAGAATGCGTTTTAAGCCTTGAAAATGTTCAACAGTTGGAGACTTCTGAAATTGGCTCATAGTGTTAACGGAGTATGCAAGATCCGAGCGAGTGATAGTGAGGTACTGCAGAGCACCGAACAACGAGTGATAGAGGGTATGGTCGTCAAAAGGCACGCCATCGGTAGCATAAGTTACGCCTGGCTCTAATGGTGTAGAGATGGGCTTGGCATCTGTCATTTTGGCGCGTTGAAGAATATCAAGAGCATACTTCGTCTGAGTGAGAAATAATCCTTTCGAAGATGAATGTGCTTCCAAACCAAAAAAGTAACCAAGCGGACCGAGATCTTTTGTTGAAAACTCCTTGTTCAAGCGATCCATTAGCGCCGAAATAACAGAAGTGTTGTTTCCTGTGATAATTATGTCATCAACATAGACCAAAAGATATACAAGAGTCGCACGCTGGCTGAGCACGAATAGGGAGGTGTCAGAAGCATTGCAGATAAATCCAATAGACAAGAGAAAAGTCCGGAAACACTGGTACCAAGCGAGAGGAGCCTGACGAAGACCATAAATTGCTTTCTGAAGGAGACAAACATGAGAGGGAAACCGAGAGTCAATAAAGCCAGGAGGCTGTTCCATGAAGACCAATGTAGAGAGATTTCCATTGAGAAAAGCATTCTTGACATCTAACTGCCGAAGTGTCCAAGAATTCATCACAACAATAGCAATAACAATGCGAACAGTGGAAGTTTTTACAACTGGACTGAATGTGTGAGTGAAATCAAACCCAGGGACTTGGCTAAACCCTTGAGCCACTAGACGAGCTTTGTAACGATCCACAGAGCCATGTGCCTTAAGCTTTGTCCAATAAACCCATTTTGAGCCAACCACGTTAGTGTTCGCAGGCCGGGGAACCAAAGACCACGTTCGATTTTCGTGAAGAGCCTTGACTCCTCACGCATGGCGGCGGTCCATTCTGGAACTTTGAGCACAGTCTTAATACCGCGAGGCTCAGACAATGCTGCAGAAACAGAAAACATAGAAACCAAGTTAATGTCAATCGGATACCGGGGTTTAAAGATCCCGAATTTTGTGCGTGTTTGCATGGGATGGCGTTGTGCATGGGCAGGTGGCGGAGGTTCAGCAGCTTGCGGCGGTGGAGGAGGCAGCTCAATTTCGAGAGGAAGTGGGACGACTTGCTTGGGTAAGGGTTGTGGAGGCGGAACCGGTGATGGAGGAGTGGGGGCCGTGAGGCATAATGTGATGTCGGAGGGATATAGGCTGACGTAGATGAGGAAGGTGAAGAGGGCTCGAAGTAGGCACTAAGTTCGAGACGCGAGAGAGCAATCGGAACACTAGACTTAGAGTAGGGAAAGCAAGTTTCATCAAAACAAGCATGACGGGTGATATAAACACGAGACGAAGAGGGGTCTAAGCAACAAAAACCCTTATGATTAGGATTGTAACCAACAAAAATACACGGAAGGCTGCGGGGTTGAAGTTTGTGTTGCGTGTAGTCGCGAAGACATGGAAAAACCCGACAACCGAAAGTTTTGAGTAAGGCATAGGAGGGCGGTGTAGTGAACAGTAGTTCAAATGGCGATTTATTGTGTAGGACGGGTGTTGGCAAGCGATTTATGACATGAACAGTAGTGCTAAAAGCTTCTACCCAGAGAGTGAGAAGAGCGGAAGAGTGAAAGAGTAAGGAGAGACCCATTTTGGTTATGTGGTGATGTTAACGTTCTGCCCGACCATTTTGAGATGGTGTATATGGACAAGAGATAAGGTGATGAATACCGAATTTTGCAAGGTGAGTCTGAAGACGAGAATTTGTAAATTCAGTACCCCCATCGCTTTGAAATTTCTTAAGTTTACAGGAAAACTGATTTTCAACAAACGCATGAAAATTTAGGAATACGTCATAAAAATCAGATTTAGCTTTTAGAGGATAGAACCAGGTAAATCTAGAGAAGTCATCAATGAAGACGGCATAAAAACGAAAACCAGAATTTGATTTAACAGGAGAGGGACCCCAAAGGTCACAATGTACTAAATCAAGAACATGAGACACACGTTTTTCAGAAACAGGATAAGGTAAATGCGAGTTTTTAGCTAACTGACAGGATGAACATAAGCTATCACTATGAAAAGGAGAAAAAGTGGAAAGTAAACTACGTTGTTCTAAAGAACGAAGAACTCTAGAAGAGGAGTGACCGAGACGGTAGTGCCAAACTTCAGATGAAGCACGAGGAGGGGCTGAACGAGCAACAGATGTTGGGATTGTATACTGAAAGCATATATGATTAAGTGTTTTGTACACTGGTCTCCATATATGTTGCTACAACAATGCTCGCTGTCTGATGAAACAAACATACGACGAACCATAATATCCTATTGTCTCCCATATAGGGATGACCATATGCTGTGTAGGAGATCACAGAGGATCATATGAGTTGCTTGACCTAGCGAGATATAAACAGTATCACAGCTGAGACAGTCCCTGGATAAGCTGTCGGTCTAAGCTGCGACACATCGGTTCATAAGTGGGCTTATCCTAGCTAATAGATGTGTCAGTACATGGTTATGTATTGATGGGATCAACAGTAGGATGTGTCATTCTCATTGACATATGAATGAGCCAGATCCCTAACATACTTCCTATGATCTTAAACCTAACTGAAGGATAAGGGGCACACACAGATTGACCACACTTTGATTTACCATGGTGGCGAGTCTTACATGTACTCTTATACCCATATTTTGGGTGTTGGCAATTTGTGTGTGGTCTGCTTAGTCTGGACGTTTAGGTAAGCATATCCGTTTCAGGATGGTGACATTCCCTGAGGAGCTCACAAGGTTCATTATGCTAAACCCTGCAGGTTGAATTATTTAATTCAGGCATAAGTGAAAAGGAGTGAGTGGTATTACTCAGGAAATAAGAGATTAATTAATTATGACTGATTGTCATAAGCCAAATTAATTGATGAATGTCTAAAATCTTAAATATGTGGATCATGTTAGTTTGGTGCAACCCGTTCCTAATAACGTGGTAATCAGCATTGTTACCGTGGTGAAGGTTAAAACAATGTTTTATTAATTAATTATGTTCTGGGTTGAACAAGGAAGGATTAATTAATAAAGAGGGCCCACTTTATTATTTGCATCTGGTCCCTGGTCTGGCCCATAAACTGCTCAAGCCCATTAGGGTTAGGGTTTCTCAAAACCCTAACACTATATTAATGCCTTCTCTCCATCAGATCAAGTTAGACCTTTTTCAGAATATTGAAAATAGAGAGAGAGAGAGAGAGAACGACGGCGGCTATCCAGTGGGAGGAACTGATCGATTCCTCCAGATCTCGGATTCAACTTGGTAGATAATCCTCACCAGATTTCCAAGGAGCAAGGGAACAGATCAGAAGATCAGATCTGTAGGAACAACTGTTCATCGCCGGTGTTCAGATCCAGATCTATTTCATCGTTATTGGCTCCGATCTAGATCTGTAGATCAAAAGGTGAAATCAGGTATTCTCTAAATACATCCTCTGCAATTAATATTATAGGAGCATGCATAGGATCGCATGGTTTATTTGATTGAAATTTATTCCTGATATCCTAAGAACGATCCTCGGCAAGAAATTCATTAATGGCAACTCGTGTTGTCCATCGTAGACTCAAACCCTACAATTGGCATCAGAGCCAAGTTCATATTCTTAGGCTCTACCTCGAATAAATTGATATTAAATAAATATGTATGTTCATGGATGGATTTTAATTGTCGTGGATGTTTTTGTTCTCGTGGCCTTCTCGTTTTTGGATATGTTTTTCACCACGAGAAAATCAGTGGTGAGATTTGATAGGCAAAAATTATAATAGATTGTAGATCTGTAATTTTTATATTTTATTTTATTCAAATCTGTAAAATTGAGATCCGGAAGAAGAACGAGAACAGAGAACGAAGAACAGACATTGGAAGAATTATTGCCTAGGGTTCAGCCCTTCTTCCCCATATCTCGCCGGCGACGGCGGCAACCATGGTGGTGATGACGGCAAGCGACGGTGGCAGTCACGGTGGGTGGCGGCGGCAGGGTTCTTCCCTGCGGCTGGGCCGCGCCCCAAGCCTCAGGCTGCTGCGTGCGCGTCGTCCGGCGAACCTCCCAGATCCGATGGCCGCACGCAGGCGTGTTGTACGCAGCGGTGCAGTGGGAGGTGTCCACCGGTGGTGTTTGCGAATGAAAGGCAGGGCCGCGAGCGGCGGTGGAGCTTTCTGCTTCCCTTTCTCTCGCGACAGCTGCGGAAGGTGGAAGTAGCGATGGCCACCGACGACGGGGTCGCGGGCAGGCGCAGAGCCGCGCGAGGCTAGGCTGCATGCTCGGCCAACAGCGCAGGCTGCTGCTCCTCGCGACTGGGTCGGCCGCAGATGGTGGCAGCGCTGGCTAGCCCTAGGGGTACGCCTGCTGCTGTCTTGTGCGCGATTCCGGCCGCCTCGCAGGTCACTGTCGACGGTGGGTGCTGGTGCGGGTGATGCAGGCGATGGCTGGGCTGGGCGCACGGCCATAGGCGGCGGCCGGAAACGGCGCCGACGGCTGGGGTTGCTAGGGTGGCGGCTGCAAGGCTGCGGCTAAGGTTTTCCAAACCCTAGGGTTTTCCAAGCCCGGGCCTGAAATCAGGCTTCTCAGCCTGGAGGCGGCCCGCAGTCTGAAAATTAGGGTTTGTGTTGCTATTTGGGCCTGAAACCTTAATTTGAAGCCCAAATGTTGTTTTCCCAATTCAAATCAAATTTCTAGTCCAACGGAGGCCCAGTTTGAAGATCTGTATTAGAATTAAATCTCGTAATAGTCAGATTTAATTTATTTCCATGTAATCGCATCTGAGGGGCCACGAGAATTTATTTGTTTATTTATTTATTCTCGTATTGATGTGATTTATTATGTGCGCGCTAGTAAATAATAGGAAAGCATGTTTACTTGCTTTAATTATTTACTTTTATAAGCATGTTGCAATTTAATTTTTGAGCATGTCTTATGTGATTTATTTTATGTTTTAAATTATGTCTATAAATTTCGGGATCATATTAATTTATGATGGAATTTTGGGTGTGACATAATTTATGGGAACATAAAATAATGTGTGCGCATGAAACCTTTAGAATTTAAAAATACTAAGCTGGATTTTGGTTATTCTCTAACCAAGATCATTAGACCTCCACAAATACGACTTCTCATTGGAAGTAAGGTATCTCGAAGCGTAAACGTCTGCTGAAGCAGCTTACGTTAGAGGTCCCTTACCGGTTCTAATGCGATGAGGTTTCTAAATAAAACATTTAGTTTAAGATGAGAAGTGGGAGCCTCTAAGCAAACGTTTGCTGAAGCGACTTGCATTGAGAAAACTTTCACTGGTCTCTAAGATTAAACTAAATGAGATAACAAAGGATGTTAAGGGCAGGACGCATGGGTCTAGTACGTATGTCGAATCACCTTTTAATATCTGGAGTTAGGCTTGTGGTTATTTTGGCTTAGATGTTGCCTGGAGTATAACTCATGAATGATGTCCCTGCTCCGGATAGGTGAACATGGTCTTAAGATCTCCAATATTAATTTCTTTTGCTTAAGATACCTGACATGTTAAGAAATTAAAGGATCATTTTGGTCTGGTTGAGCGTCTGCTGTAAATGTCTGCTGAAGCAGCTTGCAGTAAATTAGCTTGGGCAATTGGAGGAAGCAAATAGCATTGTTTTATCTAAAGGTTCTGTGCATATTTGTTTCAATTGTTCGTAGTACGTGCTTACTTTAATTCACTTATTTGTTTTCAGATATGTCTATTATTGCATCGCTCATCAATTCTATCGTTCACAATTCCTTGACTGGTCCGAATTTTCCTGGATGGAAAAGTGACATTGTCAAGCTCATGGATTCATTTGGACATTTGTTTGTTCTGCAAACTCCCTGTCCGAGTTCGCCGACTGATACATCTTCCGATGAGGAGCGTGCACAGTATCACATGTGGATGTGGTCGAATGGCATGGCCAGACAATATATCTTGGCTGGTATGTCAGATGCACTGCGTCCTCGTTATAGTGATGTATGGCTTGCGCGTGACATTATGCGACATCTTGACGTAGCATATGGTGGACTTGATAGACATGTTAGATCCAGTCTTATCAAGCGTATTGTAAGACAGAAAATGGGTCAGAACTGTTCGGTACGTGAACATGTGGAATCACTCATCCAGCTCATAGATGAGTACACATTAATGGGTGGTCAAATTGACAATGATGTCAAAATTGACTTAATACTCAACACGTTACCGAAGTCATTTGATGACTTCAGAATTTCTGTTGAGAAAAACAAGAGTGAGTATACTGTTTACAGTCTGCTCAAGGATCTTGTATCAACAGAAGCTTCTTCAGTCTTTTCTGTGAGTCACTCTGATTTGCTTTCGAGTCGAAAGAGTGATGTCAAAGAAAATAGGAATGTAGGACGCAGTGGGAGTAGTCTTGTCTTATCAGTTCATTCCAGATCTCTTGCTAAAAGTTCTTCTAAATCGTGTCGTAATGACATGAAGAAGAATAGTAAAGGAGAGAACAAAGGAAAGAAAGATAACAAGAAGGACAAATGTTTCAAGTGTGGCAAGAAGGGTCACTGTGGAAAGTAAATTGTCCAAGTTTGATAACTAAGGGACAAGGTACGTCATCTTTTGCATTGCTTGTTTAAACATATTTAGTATCGATTTTCTACTCCTTAGTGGGTAGTGGTAACTGAGGTCACTAATCGTGTTTGCTACACTTTGCAGGGAATCAAGGTTAAGGCTTGAAGATGGCGAGATTACCATCTCCAAGATTGATGCTAGAAGTTACTACTTCAGCTGATGGAGATTTTACTACGAGTTTATGTTAAAAAACTCTGTTTTAATTTAAGTTTCTGAAGAGATGTTGTTTTGGTTTTGAAAAACATATCTTTCATCTATTGTAATGGATTATCAGTTATTCAATAGAGTTTATCTATCATGAATGAATAACAATGTTTTCTATTATAGATGATTATCTCTTCATTACTTGATTACATAAACTATCAGTGTTCTAAGGTATAATTTAAAAGAATCTTTATAGAGATAGGTTACATCAATCTAAGTAGTTTTAAGTAATTCATGGAATTATAGATTTAATCCAGGTATTCCTAAGAATGGTACTTATGACAACTACTTAGAGGTAAAAGATGGTAACTAGGCCTTTTAATAGGCGATTGTATCTCTATAGGTTATTTCGTGTTTGCTCTGGTTTGCTGGTTTGAGTCTACTTCCACAGTTGCCTTAACAGGCATTGATACTGTAATCATTTAAGATTTGAATATGTTTATCTAGTTCACTACAAGTCTTAGTCTCTTGCTTTAATCAAGAGCGTTCAAGACTAAGGTAGAGAATAAGTTAAACTAGACCGTAAAAACATTATGGTTCATTCATAATGGTATATCTTAAGTGATGGGGTTTTACAGTATCTGGTAGAGCAAAGGGATTGCATCCCAGTTAACTACACCTATTGGGATAGTGTAGGTAAAACGAAATAAGATTCTTTAAAAGTTTATAAGTTATGTCAGCTTTGCCAAAATTTCGTTTTTGGGAAGAGCGCCAAAAGCAGTTGTATGTTTGCTTAATCTAATGTCTTCTAAATCAGTTCCAATTACCCTAGCAGACCTTGACTCTGTCAAAAGGGCAATGATGGGTAATTTGGCTGTTAAGCTGTATAGGAAACTGATTGGTTGGAAGAAAGGTTTAAGCTAGTACTGCTTTGTGGGCTATTCCAGGTAAATGAAAAAGATGGTTGCTTTGTGTATCCTAGATACAAGCATATTGTATAGGATGAAATCATGAATCCAAATGTGAGATTGTTCTCTAACGTTTTAGAGAAGACAATTCAAATCCATCAGGAAATACCCCGTGGCATATTGTGCATACCTTGGAAGGTATGGTACCAATTGCACGGTCACCTGTGTAAGGTGGTAAACCACAAATTAATGCACCATTAACTGACAACATAAAAGGATCATCGTTGCAGTGGGAGGTTGCCTTAACAGGCTTAATGGTACCAGTTCGTGGAAACAGTCTCTGGACTTGTTCCCAGCTTAACGAACAACATCGTACTTATCCCTTAAAGCGCAACGAAGCTATTAAGACAAATGATGCAGTTTAATGACGTCGAGTCATGAATTCAGAAATGAATCAGTAAAGGTTATGGTTGTGTATCAGGATCAGTGATTGCCAAATAACTTTCCAGCTATAGGCAACTGATTGATATATATGAAAAGTGCACGAATGGCAACCTAGTATATTCGAGTGTCTAGGTTAGTGAGTAAGGTATGTTTCACAACAAGACATTCTCACTGGTTGCAACTATTAAGTCCATTCGAATTCTTTTAACCATAACATCACATATGAATCTAACTATCTGGAAGATAGATGACGTCATCCGAATTTTATAAACGGGTACCTTGATAAAAGGTGACGACATCTGTATGCAACAACCATATAAGTTATGTGCAGTAAAGTGAAAAGCATCATGTCTGGAAGCCAAGGTAGTTCAAGTATGAACTTAAAGGTATTTCAAGGTCGTGTAACAGACATTTCGATATTGTCTATCGAGAATGAGAGTTTCATGTACCAGTTATGTGTCAGCCAAAGCATGGTTTTCTTTGCACATTATGTAGATGGTGTTTTCACATTCGGAAACGGTGTGGAGATATTGTCAGGCATAAAGGATGGCTATCCGAACAGTTTTAGAAGTAGGACTTATGAGATCTTCGAACATCTTTTGAATTAAGGTCTTATATTGTCACAAGAAAAGGATGTTCAGGTATCTCAAGTCACTTAAATTGATTCTGTGGTGAGTCGTTCATAGCAAGAAAGATTGTTATCTTTTAATATTGTAAATGAACGAAGTTAGATATCTGTGTTGCTATAAGCATGTTAAACAGATATCAGTTCAATTGTGGACAGGCACATTGGTTAAAGAATGAGCTTTGTGAGTTGAATGGCATCGGATATCCAGGAGGATCATAAGGAAAGGAAATCGACCTCTAACTATGTGTTGGCCTTGGAGAAGGAGTTATAGGAATCGAACACAGAAGTGTGTTGCAGATTCCGGTATGAAGGCTGAGTTTTTGACGGCTTCATTAGCTTCGCAAGAAGTAGTATAACTCCGGTGTTGTCCTCTAGAGGTGTGTGTTCTGAGTTTGCCTAATAAAATCACATGGAATTGTGATCTTGTTGGTGCAATGACAAACTCAAGGGAACCCAAGACTCACAAGGTGGTGAAGCACATAGGATGTGTGGTATCACATCATACGAGAAATCGTAACAAGAGGTGACGTGAATGCAGTGGGAGTGATTGACAGTATAGACACACTTAATACTTAGTAAAGCAATGGTATTATGCTTTAAGTATAAGTGGGAGATTGTTGGGATTGTATACTGAAAGCATATATGATTAAGTGTTTTGTACACTGGTCTTCATATATGTTGCTACAACAATGATGGCTGTCTGATGAAACAAACATACGACGAACCATAATATCCTATTGTCTCGCCTATAGGGATGACCATATGGTGTGTAGGAGATCACAGAGGATCATATGAGTTACTTGACCTAGCGAGATATAAACAGTATCACAGCTGAGACAGTCCCTGGATAGGCTGTCGGTCTAAGCTGAGACACATTGGTTCATAAGTGGGCTTATCCTAGCTACTTGATGTGTCGGTACATGGTTATGTATTGATGGGATCAACAGTGGGATGTGCCATTTTCATTGACATATGAATGAGCCAGATCCCTAACATACTTCCTATGATCTTAAACCTAACTGAATGATAAGGGGCACACACAGATTGACCACACTTTGATTTACCATGGTGGCGAGTCTTACATGTACTCTTATACCCGTATTTTGGGTGTTGGCAATTTGTGTGTGGTCTGCTTAGTCTGGACGTTTAGGTAAGCATATCCGTTTCAGGATGGTGACATTCCCTGAGGAGCTCACAAGGTTCATTATGCTAAACCCTGCAGGTTGAATTATTTAATTCAGGCATAAGTGAAAAGGAGTGAGTGGTATTACTCAGGAAATAAGAGATTAATTAATTATGGTTGATTGTCATAAGCCAAATTAATTAATGAATGTCTAAAATCTTAAATATGTGGATCATGTTAGTTTGGTGCAACCCGTTCCTAATAACGTGGTAATAAAGGGGCGAGTCAGCATTGTTACCGTGGTGAAGGTTAAAACAATGTTTTATTAATTAATTATGTTCTGAGTTGAACAAGAAAGGATTAATTAATAAAGAGGGCCCACTTTATTACTCCCTCCATCCCAAAACAATTGTCTTGTTTTCCTTTTTCGTCTGTCTCAAACAATTGTCTTCTTTCCTAAAATGGAAAGTTTATACACACTCACTAATAAAATACTAATTTCCTCTATCTCTACTTGCATTGGTATCTGTATCATTTCCAAACAAGACAATTGTTATGGGACGGAGGGAGTATTTGCATCTGGTCCCTGGTCTGGCCCATGAACTGCTCAAGCCCATTAGGGTTAGGGTTTCTCAAAACCCTAACACTATATATATATATCTTCTCTCCATCAGATCAAGTTAGACCTTTTTCAGTATATTGAACATAGAGAGAGAGAACGGCGACGGCTATCCAGTGGGAGGAACTGATCGATTCCTCCAGATCTCGGATTCAACTTGGTAGATAATTCTCTCCAGATTTCCAAGGAGCAAGGGAACAGATCAGAAGATCAGATCTGTAGGAACAACTGTTCATCGCCGGTGTTCAGATTCAGATCCAGATCTATTTCATTGTTATTGGCTCCGATCTAGATCTGTAGATCAAATGGTGAAATCAGGTATTCTCTAAATCCATCCTCTGCAATTAATATTGTAGGAGCATGCATAGGATCGCATGGTTTATTTGATTGAAATTTATTCCTGATATCCTAAGAACGATCCTCGGCAAGAAATTTATTAATGGCAGCTCGTGTTATCCATCGTAGACTCAAACCCTACAACAGAAATAAGAGCAGGAACGGGGCGTTGCAGTACGTACAACCCATGCTTACGCACGCCGGTGGCAATAATCTGGCTGGTGTCCTGAGTCTGTATGTGAAGCTGCGAGTCAGCAAACAACACGTTAATCGCAAAATCATGTGTTAATTTACTAACAGATAATAAACTCTTGGTGATAGACGGCACAACGAGAACATGAGACAGAGTAATATAGGGCGAGATATGTAAAGAACTCGTGTGAGTAATCTGAAGACAAGCACCATTACCGACGGCAACGTGATCACTACCAGTGTAGGGTTTCACGTCAGTGAGAGAAGTGGCATCGGCTGAAATATGTGCAGAGGCCCCTGCGTCCAAATACCAATCCGAGATTGAAGGAGATGAGAGATCACACTGAGCCGAAAAAGCCTCGGCAAGCTGAGTTGAAGGCGCCAGCTGAGAGGAGCGGACGAAGGAACGGTCGAACCGTTTAGGGCAATCGAACGCATCATGATCGTTCAGCCTGCAAAAATAGCACCAGGGTTTGCGATTTTTCTGATTTCTGCCAGTATTCTTTCCACGACCTTTGGAGTAGCCGGAATTCCCGCTTGGTTCACGAGGTTTGTTCGAGACCTGAAAGGCGACAGCATTCGATGATGACTTGTTCTCGGAACCTTTGAGGAATAATTCGTGGCTAAGCGCATGAGCCAGTAAGGTATCAAAATCGGGCAGGAGATCCTGAGCCATCTGAGCCGCCGTGAAAGTGTAGGAGGAGCCTAAACCCCGAAGAAACCAGTGGGATTTGTCTGATGGATCGATCGAACGACCGATCGCAGAAAGCTGATCGCATAAGGTCTTGAAACGGCGTCCATAATCGGTAACGGTAAGATCACCCTGTTTAATAGAAAGGAGATTGTTGGTCCCGAAATATCAGAGTCGTCGTGTTTTAAAGTCTAACACGAAATGCAGCGGAATAGATTAACGTCACTTGCACTTAATATTGTTGTCAGCAAAATGTTTTCTTAGCTCAAGTTGATGTTTATGTTAGTTTACAGATATACACTAGCAACTCTGTTGCTAGGTTTTAAATCAATCCTTTGAACAGTAAACTAATAAAACAGTAAGTAAAGCAGTAAATGAACACATGATTTATAGTGGTTCGATCAAATAGATCTACGTCCACTCCTTAGCCGAAGCGCTAAGAATTTCACTAGAAAAGTATACAGAGTACAAGGAATCGCCTTTCCAGTTAAGTAGGCAGTGAGCTTTCGGCCTGGCTACTTGACAGCTATTCTCCGTGAATCTGAACTTCTCCGAACACAGCTCCGGGCAAGTCAAGGGCGCACCTTCGTAAAACTTGTCCTATGCTAATGAGGCGTTTATAGTTTGCCTCGGAACTTAATAGGTCTGCGGCTAGTGCCCGTGAGAGTCACAGTTTTTCAAGAGTGACTGTTGGATTCCTTTCTGAAAGAATTGAATCCCAATGATTGAGATATCCTTGAATGCAACCAGGAATATCTTCAATGGAGTGTCAGTACTTCAATGAACGACACCACAGGTTGTTGAGAGTCTTCAGATAGGCTTTAAGATGGCTCTCAACTGACTACTTTTAAGGATCACTTTGTCAAGGGAATCTTTAGCTTGAGCGTTCGTGAGTAAAGTGATAAGAGCACTTGTAGATTTGTAAAAGCAGTAGTCTATCCAGTTCTTGAATTCTTCCTTTTATAGTTGGAGATTCAAAACTTTGAATCTCCATACCCGTTAGACACAACGGCTTCTTTCTCCAAGAATGGATTAAACTGGTAGAACGCCTTTCAAAGAGGAGATGTACTTCCCAGACTACTTGGGGAAAGTCTCGTCCCTTGTGCGTCCTTTTTTGTCAGAGTCGCAGCTTGGCTTCAACGTTGCTAAAAGAATATTCCTTGAGATCCTTTGACTTGTTTTATATGTGATTCTTCATTGTTTGCTGAAACGCGCGAATGCTAATTCCTTAGCATTCTAACGTTCTTGTTTGCCAACTTCTCTAGCAGTCTGTGAGTTTGACTTTCCGAATCATCCTATCATCTCTGCTAGGGAGTCTTCATAGCACACTAGTCTATTACAACTCGATGTTTAACTTATACAGGACTTTTACAAGTTGCGTTAGACTTTCTAGATTTCAGCAAATGATCGACCAACTAGATAAGGTTTGATCCAACAAATCCTTTTACAAATAAGTCCTAAGGAAGATTTTAGGGATAATTCCCAACAGAGATCATCCTTAATACTGAGTTCCCGGGCTTTCGAACAGTGACTGTATGAACGAGAGAGCGCCGCCCAAACATCATGAGAAGTTGAGCAACCAAAAATAACGGCCATTGATTCCTCAGTCAGCGTTGAAACAAGAAAAAGCTTAATAAGTTGATCTCGGGAATACCACTTGGCGAACTCTGGATTTGCGATGTCGACACCGGTTGAAGAAACGATGATGCGGCGGGGAGGCGGGCAGGTGTCGTCGACATATTGCATGAATTGTTGTGTAATAAGCAACGGTTCAATCTGGGCATGCCAGATAATATAATTGGAGGAAGTAAGTTTTATATTTACCATGTGAATAATGGTTGAAAGCGGTATGGTAGGAAGATCATTGGCATCGACTGGGGCAGCCATTAGAACGTCCGAGATGAACAAACGCAGACGACGGGAGGGGAAATAGGGTTAGGGTTTACAACCAAGGTTTGGTTGATACCATGTAGAGAAATATATCTCTTATTTCACTCAATGAATAATATTGTACAAGTACATATATATAGCGAAAAGAAATCAAATCTATCTATCTATTTACAAAGATATAGAAATATAGGAAACCTAATATACAAGATATGATAGTATCTAATATATCTCAAGAAATATTATTGAAAAAATGATATTAGTTTGTAATATATTAAGAAAACTATTATAGTTTGTCAATAATGTAACTTATAAGATAATGCAATAATTCGTTGAAAATTCTACACTAAAAGACATAATTTATGAAAAAAAATTGTAGGCCTACAATGCATTACGTTTTTAAATATTATTACTTAGCCTAATAAACACCACCCTATGTCCAGAATAATATAAAAAATAGAAAAGCATTTTTCGAAATATTTGAACAAGTTGTTTATAGAACTTGTTTTTGGTTGGAATAATGCAACAATTAACTTCTAGATAATGTTACTTTTTATAAAAGAAAATGTAATATTTTGTGGATAATTTGTTCTTGGTGTCTAACCTCATCTCTGTGTAAAAATTTGATAAAATCGACATATTTGCTTTTGCAAGACACTTTGAAATGTTCCTTGACAATGTTACAACTCGGATGTACACTTGGGCTTGTGGGGTCATCCGCTCCCACGGAACTTGCAAATTTTTTTATATATATGTGTATATATTTTCGGAAAAAAATAAAATTATAAGGCGTCGACCCACTAAGCTCAAGTTCTATAGTCGCTACAAGGTACGTTACAGTCACAACTCATTTTTAAATGCTCAATCAGTGCATCCTTTTTGCTTTTAGACTTGGCTTGCAATTGCTTGCCATCAGATAACTCTACAAATAATTTTACCAGCAACAATTATTTATTAATGTTAAAAAAAAAAAATCAAACACACATTGCAGCATTTTGTATAGGCCGATAGAAATTTTTTTGAAGTATACAAAATATTAAATTATCTAAAGCAAACTGTTGTGTTTCATTAACCAATCCATTCATATTATCTAAGACACTACAAATAGAAATAGAAAACATATTGAAGTGATCATTTAATATTTTAAAAATATAATTAGTAAAATAACATAAACCTAACCAGTTTTGCTGGAGCATCTCCATATTTCACAGTTAGGTCTTCTTTATCAAACTAGCTCTGATAGTCAATATCACAATATTCTTCTATTGAAAGTCAAAGCATGCAACATAATAGTGAGCATGTTGAATTATTGGGAGAAAAAAACCGGATAATTTGAAAAAATTCAATTAGAATTTATCAAAAGTGAAATTATAGATTTTTTTTTTATAATATAGACATAGTCGGTCAACTGCTGCAAAATTTATATCTTTGTTGTTTTTCACTTGCACATTATATGTGGTAAATAATTCACTAACTCTTTTTTTCATCCCAATCATGTGAATTACTGGTAATGTTGAAGCTCTCTAAAGATTTATTGAATATTAGGTCTGTATCTTAGGTGCTAATTTAGTACATGTGCAAATTTTGTACTCCTTATTTATAAATTATGTGGCTATATATTGATCCAATAATCAATTGTAATTATCATGTTCAATACAACACAATCTGTCTTATAGGGTTTCTAGTCCCATATTACTCTAAAAGAGTCTACAAAATGTCCATCCAGATTTTTTTTCCAAGCAAATCTGCCTCTCTTCAACCATATCTGTAATATCCGGGAAATAATTTAAGTTACTTGAATTATAAATTCATGAAATAAATTCAAGAGTTATCAACATAATTATTTTCTACCAAATGGGGAAATGATGACGTGAAGAATTTTACAAGATATACAAAATTTAATTGAAAGATATGGGAAGATATGAATATTACATCCAACCACATGCTATATAACCTATAGCATAGCTTGTAGATTCAAAGGAAAGGAGACGTAGGAGAATTTTCAGAGGACATGGGCTTTTATTGCAGGAGATATCACCTAGATTTCACCTAAGATTTGTCATAAATCTCCATGCATGTGCTAGCAGCGACTAAGACTGAAAACGAGAGAAGTCAAGCTCCAGCCCTCTATTTAAACCCTCGCGCAGCACCCTTTCTAACAGCACCTGTTTCTCTTGAGATTCCGATCACTTTCCGGCGAATTTCCGACTTGCCACCCCCACCCTCACGAAGCCTGTACTACGGAGATTACACAGCCACTGAGAACGCTCGTTTTCGTCGTGAAACGAAGGAGTTATCACCGCTCAAAGTTGCAGCGACGGTAAGTCGGAGTTTCCGCAGCAATATTCATAACGCATAAGTTTGACGACGAAACTTAGATTTGTTTACATATTCGTGTTCCTCGTGAAATCAGGAACATTTTGACACCGATCGCCGGCCGACCCACCCACCGGAACGCCGCCGTGAACGGAACTAGCGAGGTGAGCTTTGTCACCTCTTTACCAGCTGATATTTTCGTTTTTCCGGCGAGTTGTGATGCATTTCATGGTCAGGGACAACGTATAGTTGGGTAGGATAGGAGTCGGGGAGGTCAGAGGTGGTGAATCACCGGAAAAGCTCGCGCATGTCGCGTGAACTCTAGCTGCGTGTGTTTGCTGTTGTGCGCTCGCGTCAATCGACGTTGTGGCTGTCGGTTGACGTGTCTGCATCGATCGACGCCGTAGCCGTCGATCGTCGCAGACGACATTCTCACCCAAAATTTCGTATTTCACTCGTTTTTGGTCCGATTCGATTCATTTTCGATGCATGAGTTTATATATGTTTAATATTATGTTTCATGCACGTGATTATGCAAAAAGAAATAATTTTCGACGTTGGATTCTGATTATGTTGAATTAAATAAGGTTATTTGCATGGTGAAATATTATATGCTTAAACATGCAACGTTGATTCTTTCAATGGTTGTAAAAAAGGGATAAATTGTTTAGAAATGTTTGTTGAGTTCCATGCATGCCTTGATATACGAGGGGTGCATGTTGAATTATCGGGTTGTTGGTCAAGTCCAATCATTAGAGCCTAAAACCTGGAATCCTAACACGATACTAACTATTTAACAGTTAGACTATACGTTCTAACGTATTTATACCGTATTAATGTTTGAAGGAAACACAAGGAATCACCGAAGCTCATCAACTCTATAAATTCATCTCAAATTCGTACGCTCTTTGAAAGGTGGGGACTATTTCGGTAAAAATCCAAAAATACTCTTTTCGAGCTGTAAGCTCATTTTTCCAAAATGTGTAATAAAATGTTTTTATTTTAAGCTGATTGTCTATGCCAAATGTTTTTGTGATATCATATCTGTACCTCTGGTTGATTAAACTCCCGGAGATATAATTAATGAGGTATGAACTGGGCACCAAGGCTCGCGCTAAACCTTATTAATATATTGAGGATTTCTATCCTATATACAACGAGCCACGAGCTCCATATTTTCTGGTCCCTCAGCTGGAGTGCTGACACCTCAAGGTGTGATAAAGAGAGGTACATGGTACCTTTAAAATCGATCGGATCTCACAGGTATGCCCTGAGATCAGTGCACTAATTGATGACAGTGGGTCGAGTGGGTTATGCCATTCCCAGTTGTTCATCGTAACTCGGAAGTAGGCCAACTTCCAGTTACACAACAACAATCAGATATGATTTCATACTCTAAATTCTGCATGCAGTGAAAATAAAATGTTTTAGGTAATCACGGTATTTTCAACAAAACCCGTGAGTTACCGGTGTGTGTAGCATAGCATTCATATCTGTAAATGTATGTTTTCGGGCATGTCTTCACAGGGTACATTAGTACTCAGCCCCTCGCATTATTTCTAAAATGTGTAGGTTAAAAGCCAGGAGGAGGAAGAGGAAGTGTGAAGCGCTGAGGCTGTGATTATCTAATACCAATAAGAGCAGATCCTGAGATATGCATCTTCACATGTATATCTCCTCTACGCAACTTTCTGCTGCATTGAACCTCTGACATTTATGATTTTCCTTCCCTTTTTGTTGAATTTGAGAATTTAACCTAATTATGTAATAACTAAAGTATATTGACATGGGGATTGTTTCTTTTCGTTGTATTATCAATTGTATGAATACGTTGGATTTCGCATGTTTCCGTTTATTCTTGTTTGAATCATACAACCAGTTGAAAATTCCCTTGTCAAATTGTCCAATACCATTGTAGCGTTCCCAATAGTTCGGGAAGGCAAAGCTGGGGGCACTACAGAAGTGGTATCAGAGCTTCCGTTTTCTTGCGCTCTTGTATCTAAGACTTCTTTTGATTCGGAAGTTGATTGTTACAAGGTAATCACTTCGCGCGTCACACTCCTTTCTCGTCCGGCCTAACCTACAAGGTAACATTTTGATTAACTGCTTGCAAATTGTTTTGACGATGCATCATATTATCACAATTTCAGTTGAGACATGGTAAACGATTCGAACTTTTGAGTTCACTTGATTGATTAATGATTGAGAATATTGCAAGAAAAATGTGCTGTCATCTGGCTTAATGTTGTAGTTTTACTTCGCTAAGGCTAGTAATTGATATGTTGTTAAGCTTAGCGTTGGAATTTAATTCCGTTAGTGCTATTTCATGGATTTATTGTTTAGTGTGACTCTGATCCGCTAACATACTCAGGTTATGTGATCATAATTGATTTTATGCTGTATAAAAACATCATTGCAAAATTTTCGATATAAAATCATGTTTTAATGTGCAAGCAGTGTCAAATATGTGTTATTGTTTGAGATGATATAGAGTATGATTTGAGCTTATTGATTTCGAACGTACAACGATAGCCTCAGAGGCTAGATTAGGATAAACCAGGTTTGGCTACTGATTGGGTCAAACAGCTCGCGGAGAGTTGTTTTATGTTACAAGTTGGTCGTCTTGGTAGGACTCATCGTTCTTCCATTGGATGTATGGTCGTCAGTATGATTTGTGTGCAGAAAGCACGCGGCGAGACTGGCAGTTATCGTTAGACTCGTGTGGAGTTAGTACGAGGATCTCAACGACCCTCAGCATAGTGCATCGGAGGATCGTAGTGCCACCGAGATACGTAGTGGGATGAGTCGGACGTCGAGCCAGCCTCAACAGAGTCATGGGACGGGTGACATGCATCATATTTACTGCTTTGATTTGATTAGTACTGACAGTCTACTTGATATGACGGATGGATTCTTACGACGCCAGGGCTCACCCTCGTTTCACTGAGGAGGGACTAGCCCTTACACTGATGGCATATCTCTCAGAGTGGGAGACAGTGGAGCCTTTAGGAGTTGGGGGATACGAGACGATGGATCGGGTTGTGGAGTTAGTACCAGATCGATGGACCCTATGGGTCCGACAGACTGCCTTCTTTTATTACAATAAGAGGGCAGATACAAGAGAGTGGATTGGGATGTTCCGACCCTTCATAGACGAGCTGATTGGCTAGATACTTAATACAGGGAGCCCACCTCCTGGGCCATTGATTGATATCCCGACACCGCTGGTGTTAGATCCACTGCCATTTTAGGTGAGGGTACCTGTTCCACCACCACAGCTGCCGTTGTGACCATTTCCACCTCTACCATACCCAAAGCTACTACCGCCGCACCCCTTCGATGAGCCACTTGGCGCTATTCCCCATCCAGTACGGGCACCCGACCTGTACGCTTTTGCTGATTTTGTTGGTGAGCCTCCAGTGCCGGAGCACGTACCAGCACCACAGACACCGATTGCACCATATCCGTTGGAGCAGGTGATTCCATATCCAGTTGCAGAGCCTGATGATGCTGCCTCAATATATTACCCCGGTGATTATGAGGGACAGGGAGTTTACGCACCCATGGGGGACGAGCAGGATCATTACCCTATGGATTAGCTATATTGATGTTGTGGACGAGAAGATTATCATATATGTCTGTATATTATGGACACACTACTGACTATGCTACTTATCTAGACTTTTTTAGGTAGGCGAGTGACCAGGGATATCCACTTGATTGGGAATAAGCATACTTTTCCCCTTATGTGCTTTTCCAGATCGGACTTCGATTGGCAATACCATCAGATGTCGTTATCGAGTCTGATTCCTCGTGGAACTAGTCACTATTCTTAGCCTAACTAACTGATTATGCTGATCGTAGTTTTATTTTGACTTGATGATTGCTTTATCATTTTGTGATATGTTGTTATTATGATTTATAGCTGTTTGAACTTGCTTGCTTGAGATAAGGATAATTTAGGCTAGATGCTAATTTATTATAGATTAAAATCATCATTAATAATGAAGAACGACGTTTGCAGTATGTCCGCAAACATTGAAATCTTCGGACGTGGGAGAGGAACGATCATGACGCCCCCACGTTTGGCGATATTCCACCCCAAGAAGCTATACCAGACTTCGAAGCTCAATCTGTCGAAGACAGTATATCGGTCAGAGAACCCCCAGAACAGCCACCGAGGCCCGAGCCAGCCCAGTTTCTTACGTCTTTCATGTTAGTGGAGACCTTCAGGAAGCAGCATCCTCCAACTTTTAATGGAGCCAGAGAACCTTCCGAGGCTGAGGAATGGATTCGCCCACTTGAAAAAATATTTCGGCACATGCAGTGCTCAGAATCAAATAAACTTCACTGCATGACATACCAACTGGTAGGTAGAGCTGATAAGTGGTGGGAAACGTATTCCAAAGCTCTCAGGCAGGAGGAGACTAGGCAGATGATATGGGAAGGATTTAAACAGGCACTATATCATAAATACGTACCACAGCAGTACAGACGGGACAAGGAGATTGAGTTCTTCTGAAGTTTTGCGATCTGATCCCGTCTGTACTGTTGTGGTACGTATTTCTGATATAGTGCCTGTTTAAATACTTCCCATATCATCTACCTAGTCTCCTCCTGCGTGAGAGCTTTGGAATACGTTTCCCACCACTTATCAGCTCTACCTACCAGTTGGTATGTCATGCAGTGAAGTTTATCTGCTTTTGAGCATTGCATGTGCCGAAATATTTTTTCAAGTGCGCAGATCCATTCATAAGCCTCAGAAGGTTCTTCGGCTCCATTAAAAATTGGCGGATGCTGCTTCCTGAAGGTCTCCACTAACATGAAAGACGTAGGAAACTGGGCTGGCTCGGGCCTCGGTGTCTGCTCTGGGGGGGTTCTCTGACCGATATACCGTCTTCGACAGATTGAGCTTTGAAGTCTGGTATAGCTTCTTGGGGTGGAATATCGCCAAACGTGGGGGCGTCATGATCGGCTGGTGGGTTTACTCTTCCCCGACCTCTTCCTTGTCCGTGGCCTCAGCCTCTTCCTCTACCACGTCTGAAGATTTCAATGTTTGCGGACATACTGCAAACGTCGTTCTTAATTATTAATGATGATTTTCATCTATAATAAATTAGCATCTAGCCTAAATTATCTGTATCTCAGGCAAGCAAGTTCAAACAGCTATAAATCATAATAACATATCACAGAATGATAAAACATAAAGCAATCATCAAGTCAAAATAAAACTACGATCAGCATAATAAGTTAGTTAGGCTAAGAACAGTGACTGGTTCCACGAGGAATCAGACTCGATAACGGCATTTGATGGTATCGCCAATCGAAGTCCGATCTGGAAAAGCACATAAGGGGAAAAGTGTGCTTATTCCCAATCAAGTGGATATCCACGGTCACTCGCCTACCTACAAAAGTCTAGATAAGTAGCATAGTCAGTAGTGTGTCCATAATATACAGTCATATATGATAATCTTCTCGTCCACAACATCAATATAGCTAATCCATAAGGTAATGATCCTGCTCGTCCCCCATGGGTGCATAAACTACCCCGTCAACTCCCTGTCCCTCATAATCACCGGGGTAATATGCTGAGGCAGCATCATCAGGCTCTGCAACTGGATATGGAATCACCTGATCCACCTCCTGCTCCCACGGATATGGTGCGATCGGTGCATGTGGTGCTGGTACGTGCTCCGGCACTAGAGGCTCACCAACAAAATCAGCAAAAGCGTACAGGTCGGGTGCCCGTACTGGGTGGGGAATAGCGCAAAATGGCTCATCGAAGGGGTGCGGCAGTAGTAGCTCTGGGTATGGTAGAGGTGGGAATGGTCCCAACGGCAGCTGTGGTGGTGGAACAGGTGCCCTCATCTTAAATGGCAGTGGATCTAACATCAGCGGTGTCGGGATATCAATCAATGGCCCAGGAGGTGGGCTGCATGTACTAAGTATCTGGCCAATCAGCTCGTTTATTAAGGGTCGGAACATCCCAATCCACTCTCTGGTATCTACCCTCTTATAGTAATAAAAGAAGGCAGTCTGTCGGACCCATAGGGTCCATCGATCTGGTACTAACTCCTCAACCCGATCCATCGCCTCGTATCCCCCAACAAAACCCGTGAATTACCTAAAACATTTATATTTTCCCTGCAGGCAAATTTTATAGTATGACATCATATCTATTTTACCGTTTTGTAACTGGAAGTTGGCCTACTTCCGAGTTACGATGAATAGCTGGGAATGGTGTAATCCACTCTCACTGTCATCAAATTAGTGCACTGATCTCAGGGCGTACCTGTGAGACCCGATCGATTTTAAAGGTACCCCGTACCTCTACTTATCACACCGTGAGGTGTCAGCACTCCAGCTGAGGGACCTGAGAAAATAGAGCTTATGGCTCGTCGTACATAGAATAGAAATCCTCAATATATTAATAAGGTTTAGCGCGAGCCTTGGTGCCCGGTTCATACCTCATTAATTATCTCTCCGAAAGTTTAATCAACCAGAGGTACAAATATGATAGCACAAAACAATTTAGGCATAGACAATCAATTTTAAAACAAAACATTTTCACACACATTTTAGAAAAACTGAGCACAAGGCTCGAAATGGCATTTTATTTTTACTGAAAAATAGTCTCCACCTTTCAAAGAGCGTACGAATTTGAGATGAATTTATAGAGTTGATGAGCTTCAGTGATTCCTTGTGTTTCCTTCAAACATCAATACGGCATAAATACGTTAAAAAAGTACTCCCTCCGTCCCATTTTAATAGGCCCCTTTCTTTTCGGCACGGAAATTAAGAGTTGTGAGTGTAGAATGAGTTAGTGGAATGAATATTTTATTGTTGTGAGTGAAAAAGTTGCATTTTTGGAAAGGGGTCAATTTAATTGGGACGCCAAATTCAGTAAGTGGACCTATTCTAGCGGGACGGAGGGAGTAGTCTAATTGTTAAATAGTGAGTATCTAGTTGACGTATTAGGATTCCAAGTTTTAGGCTCTACTGACTGGACTTGACTGACAACTCAACATGCATCCCTCGTATATCAAGGCATGCATGGAACTCAATAAACCTTTCTAAACAATTTATCCTTCTTTTTACAACCATCGAAAGAATCAACGTTGCATGTTTAAGCATATAATATTTCACCATGCAAATAACCTTATTTAATTCAACATAATCAGAATCCAGCGTCGAAAATTAGTTCTTTTTGCATAATCACGTGCATGAAACATAATATTAAACATATATAAACTCATGCATCGATAATTAAATTCCCGGAGAGATAATTAATGAGGAATGAACCGGGCACCAAGGCTCGCGCTAAACCTTATTAATATCTAGAGGATTGTTATCCTATGTAGAACGAGCCACAAACTCCAATCCTATGTAGAACGAGCCACAAACTCCTTGTTCTCAGGTCCCTCAGCTGGAGTGCTGACACCTCACGGTGTTATAAGGAGAGGTACATGGTACCTTTAAAATTTATCGGATCTCACAGGTACGCCCTGAGATCAGTGCACTAATTGATGACAGTGGGTCGAGTGGGTTGCGTCATTCCCAGCTGTTCATCGTAACTCGGAAGTAGGCCAACTTCCAGTTTCGAAACGGTAAACAGATATTATAACATCTTTGATAGCTGCAGCAAATAAAATGTTTTAGGTAATCACGATACTTTTCAATAAAAGCCCGTGATTATCTGTGTGTGGCATAGCATATGTTTTCGGGCATGTCTCCACAGAATACAATAGTACTCAACCCCTCGCATTATTTCTAAAATGCGCAGGTTAGCAGCGAGGATGGATATGCGGCGGTGTAAAGATGAGCAATCAAGAGAGCGAGAACAGATCCTGAGATATGCATCTTCATATGCATATCTCCACTGCATAATACTCCGCTGCTTTGTACCTCTGACTTCTTTTCCTTCCCCTGTTTTGAAACAAGTATGAAATATTAAATTCCTTTCTGTTTTGCTTATGTTTTGCTGCACAGCAATTCTTTTGTTGTTGCATCCTTTTACAATGGATCTTGATGAATGTTTTGAAAGTTTTTAAGCTTGTTACTTGATAAAAAGTATTCCGTTGATTCAAAAATATTTTTAAATTCGTACCACACCACTGTAGCAAGCCCCAAAGTTTACGAGTTTGTGTAAAGAACGAAAGGTTGTTCTTTCCCAACCGATTGGAGAAGAAACCTGTCTGTATGGATTCAAGAGGAACCAAAGAGTACTGTAATATCAGTACTCCAAGCCATAAAACTGATACGAAGACCTGAAAATCAGGCATTTCTGGTTTACTTAGAAAAGGAAGAAAACCCAAAATTTTCAGTTAATGACGTACCAATGGTTAGGGAATTTGAAGACGTCTTCCCAGAAGAATTGCCAGGCTTGCCACCAGATAGGCAAGTGGAATTCGTGATCGACTTGGAACCAGGAGCAGCACCAATTTCCAAGGCACCCTATCGAATGGCACCAAAGAAACTGCAAGAGCTGAAAGTACAACTACAAGAACTTCTAGATTTGGGATTCATAAGGCCAAGTGTATCACCTTGGGGAGCCCCAGTCTTGTTCGTGAAAAAGAAAGATGGATCGATGAGGATGTGCATTGACTACCCAGGATTGATGATTTGTTCGATCAATTGAAAGGAGCCAGTGTGTTCTCGAAGATAGATCTTCGATCGAAATAACACCAGCTGAAAATTCGGAAAGATGATATACTGAAGACAACTTTCAGAACAAGGTATGGCCACTACGAGTTCGTGGTAATGCCATTTGGACTCACGAATGCCCCAACATTGTTCATGAATTTGATGAACAGGGTGTTTCACCCTTACCTCGACAATTTTGTCTTGGTGTTCATCGATTACATACTTGTTTACTCCAAGGACGAAGGAAAACATGAACAACATTTGACGACTGTTCTACAAACACTCAGGAGCAAAAAGTTATACGCTAAGTTCAGCAAATGTGAATTTTGGCTAAAAGAAGTAGCTTTACTAGGTCACATTGTGTCAGCTGAAGGAATCAAGGTAAACCCTGCCAAGATACATACAGTGATAGAGTGGAAGTCACCCACTACAACGAATGAAATCCGAAGTTTTCTCGGATTAGCGGGTTATTACCAAAGATTCATAGAAGGTTTCTCAAAAATAGTGAAACCGATGACACAACTGTTACAGAAAGAAATTAAGTTCGAATGGACAAAAGAATGTGAGGAGAGCTTCCAAAAACTAAAAGAATGTCTTACGACAGCACCAATTTTGGCAGTTCCAGAGGCAGATAAGAATTATGAAGTACACACTGATGCCTCTAAGAATGGACTTGGTTGCGTATTGATGCAAGACGACAAAGTAATAGCCTACGCATCAAGACAGCTTCGGCTGCATGAGATGAACTACCCAACGCACGATCTGGAATTAGCAGCAGTGGTTCACGCTCTCAAAATCTGGAGACATCACCTATATGGAGTGAAATGTGCTATATTCACGGATCACAAAAGCTTGAAATACTTCTTCGAGCAAAAGAACCTGAATATGAGACAAAGGCGATGGTTGGAACTAGTCAATGATTACGATCTGACAATCAACTATCACCCCAGCAATGCAAATTCAGTGGCTGACGCTTTAAGCCGGAAAAGTGCAGCACAACTGGGATCTTTAATCACGAAAGAAGAACAACTGATCAAGGACATTGAGAAACTCCACCTGGAAATTGTCTCACCGTCGATGAGAGAAAGGTGTGAAGTAGCAACTTTGAGTATTGTGCCAGATTTGAGGCAGAGGATTATCGAGGCACAACGGAAGGATGACGAATTTGAGAAACTTCGTCAGAAAATCAGGATGGAAAAAGCTAAGGATCATAGTGAAGCACCTAATAACGCACTAATGCACAAAGATAAGATTCTTGTGCCAAATAGTGCAGAGCTCAGGAACGAAATCATGAGCGAGGCTCATAACACGCCGTATACAGCGCACCCGGGTAGCACTAAAATGTACCAGGATCTGAAAAGAAGCTTTTGGTGGGACGGCATGAAGAACAATGTGGCCGTGTATGTTGAGAAATGTATGGCATGTCAACAAGTAAAAGCGTTACATCAACGGCCATATGAGAAATTGAAACTGTTAGATGTTTCGGAATGGGAATGGGAGCATATAGTCATGGACTTTGTCACAAGCTTACCGCGATCCCAGAAAGGTAACGATGCCATTTGGGTAATCGTAGATCGTCTAACGAAGAGTGCTCATTTCTTGTCAATCCGAATAACTCACGGATCGGACAAACTGGCAGAACAATATGTCAGGGAGATAGTCAGGTTACATGGAGTGCCAGTAACTATTACCTCCGATCGAGATGCGAGGTTTACGTCTCGATTCTGGATTAGTCTGCAAAAGGAGTTGGGAACCCGTCTAAATTTCAGTACGACTTTTCACCCGCAGACCGATGGTCAATCGGAGAGGACTATTCAAACTCTCGAAGATATGCTGAGGACGGTTGTTTTGGACCAAGGAGGAAGTAGGGAGCCGATTTTACCACTGATTGAGTTCACTTATAACAACAGTTATCAGGCGACCATTGGCATGGCTCCGTATGAAGCTTTATACAGGAAAAAGTGTCGATCTCCACTTTACTGGGATGAAGTAGGAGAAAGGAAAATACTTGGGCCAGATGCTATTGGCGAAATGGTTGAAATTGTCAAACAGATAAGGGAAAGAATCAAAGAAGCTCAGAGTAGACAAAAATCATACGCAGATACCCGAAGGATTGAACTGCAGTTCGAGGTTGGAGACAAGGTGCTCTTAAAAGTCTCACCGTCGAAAGGCATTATCAGATTCAGAGTTAAGGGGAAACTACGACCTCAATTTATAGGGCCCTATGAAATTCTGGAGAGAATAGACCAAGTTGCATACAGGTTGGCTTTACCACAAAGTTTGGGAAACGTACACAACGTCTTTCACGTGTCACAATTGAGAAAATATGTATATGATCCAAATCATGTGATACATCAAGAAGAAGTCACGCTAAACCCAGACTTACGTTATGAAGAGAACCCAATAGCAATACTGGACAAAAAGCTCCATGAGCTGAGGAACAAGTTTATTCCATTAGTAAAGGTCTTGTGGAATCACCACGGACAGAAAGAAGCTACGTGAGAACTGGAAGATAAGATGAGAGGAAAATATCCTGAATTATTTGAAGAACCTTAGCAAATTTCGAGACGAAATTTTTGCAAGGTGGGGTGAATGTAATATCCAGGAAATAATTTAAGTTACTTGATTTATAAATTCATGAAATAAATTCAAGAGTTATCAACAGAATTATTTTCTACCAAATGGGGAAATGAGGACGTGAAGAATTTTACAAGAGATACAAAATTTAATTGAAAGATATGGGAAGATATGAATATTACATCCAACCACATGCTATATAACCTATAGCATAGCTTGTACATTTAAAGGAAAGGAGACGTAGGAGAATTTTTAGAGGGCATGGGCTTTTATAGCAGGAGATATCACATAGATTTCACCTAAGATTTGTCATAAATTTCCATGCATGTGCTAGCAACGACTAAGACTGAAAACGAGAGAAGTCAAACTCCAGCCCTCTATTTAAACTCTCCTGCGGCTAGGGCTGGCAATTTCTGACACGACACGGTAACACGACACGAACACGCACGATAAAAGCGAGCACGAACACGACACGAACCTGTTAAGCTCAAACACGAACATGACACGAACCCGTTAATCTCAAACACGATAATGACACGACACGAAAACGACCCGACACGATAAAAATTAACCTTACTAAAATTGTCAGTTTTACACTTGGGACAAAAAAATTTAATACAACACGATAACACGACACGAACACGCACGATAACGATGAGCACGAACACGACACGAACCTGTTAAGCTCAGACACGAACCCAACACGAACCCGTTAAGCTCAAACACGATAATGACACGACACGATAACGACCCAACACGCACGAATTGCCAGCCCTACCTGCGGCACCCTTTCTAACTGCACTTGTTTCTCTTGAGATTCCGATCACTTTCCGGCGAATTTCCGACGTGCCACCCCCACCCTCACGAAGCCTGTACTACGGAGATTACACATCCACTGAGAACGCTCGTTTTCGCCGTGAAACGAAGGAGTTGTCACCGCTCAAAGTTGTTGTGACGGTAAGACGGAGTTTCCGCAGCAATATTCATAACGATAAGTTTGACGACGAAACTTAGATTTGTTTATATATTCGTGTTCCTCGTGAAATCATGAACATTTTGACACCGATCCCCGGCCGACCCACCCACTGGAACGCCGGCGCCGCAACCATGAACGGAACTAGCGAAGTGAGCTTTGTCACCTCTTTACCAGCTGATATTTTCGTTTTTCTGCGAGTTGTGATGCATTTCATTGTCAAGGGACAACGTATAGTAGGGTGGGATAAGAGTCGGGGAGGTCGGAGGTGGTGAATCGCCGGAAAAGCTCGCGCAGGTCACGCGAACTCCAGCTGCGTGTGTTTGCTGATCGACGCTGTGGCTATTGGTCGACGTGCCTACGTCGATCAACGATGTGGTTGTCGATCGATAGGGCCGACGTTGTGGCCGTCGATCGACGCAGACGACATTCTCACCCAAAATTTCGTATTTCACTCAATTTTTGTCCGATTCGATTCATTTTCGATGCACGAGTTTATATATGTTTAATATTATGTTTCATGCAAGTGATTTTGCAAAAAGAACTAATTTTCTACGTTGGATTCTGATTATGTTGAATTAAATAAGGTTATTTGCATTGTGAAATATTATATGCTTAAACATGCAATGTTGATTCTTTCGATGGTTGTAAAAAAAAGGATAAATTGTTTAGAAAAATTTATTGAGTTCCATGCATGCCTTGATATACGAGGGATGCATGTCGAATTGTCGAGTTGTCAGTCAAGTCCAACGTATTTATACCGTATTGATGTTTGAAGAAAATACAAGGAATCATCGAAGCCCATCAACTCTATAAATTCATCTTAAATTCGTACGCTCTTTGAAAGGTGGGGACTATTTCGGTAAAAATCCAAAAATACTCTTTTCGAGCTGTAAGCTCATTTTTCCAAAATGTGTAATAAAATATTTTTGTTTTAAACTGATTGTCTATGCCAAATGTTTTTGTGATATCATATATGTACCTCTGGTTGATTAAACTCCCGGAGAGATAATTAATGAGGTATGAACCGGGCACCAAAGCTCGCGTTAAACCTTATTAATATATTGAGGATTTCTATCCTATGTACGACGAGCCACGAGCTCCATATTCTCTAATCCCTCAGTTGGAGTGCTGACACCTTAAGGTGTGATAAGGAGAGGTACGGGGTACCTTTAAAATCGATCGGATCTCACAGGTACACCCTGAGATCAGTGCACTAATTGATGACAGTGGGTTACGTCATTCCCAGTTGTTCATCGTAACTCGGAAGTAGGCCAACTTCCAGTTACACAACAATAATTAGATATGATTTCATACTCTAAATTCTGCATGCACTGAAAATAAAATGTTTTAAGTAATCACGGTATTTTCAACAAAACCCGTGAGTTTCTGGTGTGTGTGGCATAGCATTCATATCTCTAAATGTATGTTTTCGGGCATGTCTTCACAGGGTACATTAGTACTCAGCCCCTTGCATTATTTCTAAAATGTATAGGTTAAAAGCCAAGAGGAGGAAGAGGAAGTGTGAAGCGTTGAGGCTGTGATTATCTAATACCAATAAGAACAAATCCTGAGATATGCATCTTCACATGTATATCTCTACACAACTTTCCGCTGCATTGAACCTCTGACATTTATGAATTTCCTTCCCTTTTTGTTGAATTTGAGAATTTAACCTAATTATGTAATAACTAAAGTATATTGACATGGGGATTGTTTCTTTTCGTTGTATTATCAATTGTATGAATACGTTGGATTTCGCATGTTTCCGTTTATTCTTCTTTGAATCATACTACCCGTTGAAAATTCCCTTGTCAAATTGTCCAATACCACTGTAGCGTTCCCAATAGTTCGGGAAGGCAAAACTGGGGGCGCTACAATATCCTCTTCATCCGAAGAATCCGTCATTGTTCAACTCAATGCTCCAACTCACCTTCCAATCAAACTCACGCCAACACATTTTGCAATTTGGCGCAAACAACTTCAATCTAGCTACTTTAATTGGCTTTGATCTCCTCAAATATCTGATGGTTCTTAACCTCGTCAGTCTCAATATCTTGATGTCGAGAAGACAACACCCAACCCCGCCCACTCTACATGGTTCCGGCAAGACCAAATATTAATTTATGCTATCTTTGGCAGTTGCTCCGACATCATTCAACAACCATCTTGGCCTCCGCCTCCACATCACAAAAAACTTAGGAATCACTTCTCGCTAGTTATGCTGGTTCTTCCCGATCCGAATCATTGTTCTAGATGCCAAACTTGCTAAAAATCCCAAGGGATCGCTTCCAAAATTAGATACACACCAAACTCCAACTTCATAACAACTATTTGTTGGTTTGTATTTAATTGTTTCAACGTTTCAACAAATTACCATGGACTCGATGCACTTTGGGAATTGACAATCCGATGAGCTTTTCCTTTACTCATAGGCTTCAAGGACCTTTATCTTCTACAACTTTTTTTATTTCCTTTCTAATTTTAATATTTAAAACAATAAAGCAAAGGAGTTAAATTAAATAAGACATAAATTCAAAACACAAGCAATAGCAATAAAAAGCTTTCAAATATTTTGCATTATATAAGCTAAATAGTGGCATTTATTTTTCATGGTAATGTTACATTAAATAATTAGAACAAATAATTTCATGATCCATAGAAACTATACATGATCCCAAATTTAAATTAAATTTTTTTTTGAAAAAAAAAATTACATTTTATAAATCACATAGCACTATCCCATGAAGTGCATATCTCCACATATGAACTTCACTATTAAGTTTTGAGTTTTGGTGCCAGCAATCTGTCTCTCATTTGATAAACAATTTAATTTTGTAACTTGAATTACTCTCCCTTCTTGGGAAGGTGCACTCATTTCTTTTGACCTATGTTTGGGTAAATGTACTAATGATGTATCCTCGTTCCTTTAAACTTTTAGTGTGTTGTTCTCCCAAACAGACATATTACATTCCCGAGGCACCATATAATAATCTCTTAATCAAGAATCGGGGTGTGACAATAACACTCTATTAAACTAACAGCCTCATTTGTATTTAATGAATAAGGATACTCCCACAAAAATGCCCCAACCAGTGCGAGACATGTGCATTTTTTTAGATAAAAATAGAACCAATTGATATAGAATAGAAAAGAAATGAGAATCTAACGAAAGAGATAATTTATTAAGATATATAATAGCTAGTAAATACCTATGTCAAGTAAAAGTAATCCAAATAATTTGAATGGTGTTAATATTTACTTCGGCAACCACATGGTTTTCTACATTCAAAGAGATCCTACAAGGACGGACATTTAGAATTTGCATGAAAAATAATTCTAAATCATAAAGAAAAATTAATCAATGAAGTGAAAATTAAGACTAATATAATGTCTATTGACAAGGAAAAAACCACATATAAGTGAAAATTAAGACTAACCATAGCAAGTGCTAGATGTTGCATTGTTTGATTGGAAAAAGAAACTTTAGGAATTTGTTATTTTTTTCTAACCTAAAAAAACAAACTATTGATGAGTACATATTCAATAGTGCTATTATACAATAAGACCCATACACCAAATGATCACTCAACGCTTGCCTGTTTTTCTTTGTCAAGAATATAATGTTCATCAGCAACATCAAAGTGTGAGTACTTTATAATGTTAAGAATTTTATAAATATCATGCTCTTCAAAAAAGTAACTTTTTCCCGTCATAGTGCCTTTTCCACACAAGAATGAATGCAAAAAGTGGTGAGTCAACAACAGTAGTAATACAAATAACCAAGTAATGGAAAAACATAAGAGAATCTAAGAAAATAGATAAATACAAAATTTAAGAACATGTTTGATTGATAAGATGTACTTATTTCTCTCATCTAAAGTGCGAGGAACGTAGTCTCTCGATTTAAAAAATTCCTGCATGGCATATTCAGAAGTTGCATGATACAAAGTTCACAAAAAAATGGTTTAAAAAAAATCAATGTAAAAATTAACATGATAACTCGTTTCAAAAGTACTTAAATTAACTTTAGAATCTTATTAGTCTAAATTGGGCTCTAGAATACAAAATTTGAACTATAAAAACTAAAGTTTTCATTGTTAAACATGCAAAAATATACTCCCTCCGTCCCGGCTGAATTGTCCCGGGTTGACCGGGCACAATAACCAAGAAGTGTGAGTGTAAAGTAGGTTGAGCGGAGTTAATATTTTATTGTTGAGTGTGAAAAAGTTACCTTTTTAAGTAATGGGACAATTGAGGTGGGACGGACGAAAAAGGAAAGTAGGACAATTGAGGTGGGACGGAGGGAGTATAAATACGTAGATTTTTATAAGAAATTTATGGATAATATCATATAATAATAGTAAATATATAAAGCTCAAATTTTTAATTAGAATATTGTAAGTATACAAAATTTC